>PPHD01021402.1:0-13266 GCA_002909625.1 Bambusicola thoracicus | reverse complement strand
CATTTGCCCTTCATCCCTCACCCTTGCTCCAAGAGAAGGACATCTGCCTTTCCCTGGAGCTGGAAGTCATGCTCCGTGACACATTCGGTGTCCTTCCAATTTTGGGAAGACAAGTTGTGAGATGCTGTAGATGCGAAATCTCAGTCTAAAAAAAAGAAATTTCCAACCCTTTAGAGCAGCTGTGGCTCCTCTTGTGCTCAGCGCTGTCAGGGTTGGACTGAGGCACAGTGCTATCCAAAACCTCCCTGATTAAAATCTCAGTGCGTCACCCTTCTCAGCTCTGCAGCTGAAGGGCCACAGAGATTTCACATGTTTGGTTTTAGGCCCATCTCATGGTTTAAGTCAAAGTTTCTTTATTTATGTATTTATGTGTAATACATAAGTTAATGCCTCTCATTAATACCATTTTGCTCCTTATTACAGAATTATAAGAGACCACGGCCTAATCAACCTCAGAAAATTTCAGAGTGAGTATCACATGTAACTGCTTAATGATAAAGTTCAGCGTTGCCATGAAAATACGTCTCACTTCAACATCATCTCACCAACATGTGTCACTTTTTCCCCCCAGTTTTGGAAAGACGGTACCCAAAGGAGGTTCAAGACCTTTACGAAACAATGCGGCGGTTTGCACGGATTCTGGGACCAGTAGAGCACGATAAGTTCATTGAAAGCCACGCATGTAGGTATTTCGAGAGCTTTAACATACATGTTCTTCAATAGGCATAATAAGGGGTTGCATCACCTACAGCCTTTCCTGAACGTGTACTGCTCCCAGAGGCCAGGAGGTTGTTCTCCCCTCTGGTCTACCTCAGAAAAACAACTGTTTGTGGGTTGGTGCATTAAATGTACAACAGATGTTTCTTCCCACAAAAGCGTGTCCCAGTTCTTTGACTTCCCAGCTGACCAGAGCTGCTCACTTGCTAGAAGCAGCGCTTTCTTACCAGAAGCCCACTGCTCATTTACTGATACTGCGTATCACTGAGAGAAGAAAATCCCTAAAACTTAAGTCTGCATTGAGGGATACGGAGCTGGCAGCAAAGCGCAAATTCTTTGAAAGATGTGCATTAAACTATGCTATGTGTGCATAATTATATAGTACAGCTGTCATTACGTTCCCTGCCTTAAAGGGAGAGGCATTGTTCCTTCACCGAATCATCTCGAGTTCGTTATGCATAATCATAGCATGCATTCAGTCAGATTCCAGCACGAGTCATTACATCCTGCTTAATTCTGTGACTTAAATGGGGAAAATTATTGCTCATTAGAAAGAACAAAGCATTTCAGCAGTTGTGACTGTACTCTCAAGACACTGGTGTTAAATACCAGAGGTATGACCCTGCAGATCATGAGTCTGACATGCGTGCATTCGTCCTGAGCTTCGTGTTGTCATTGCAGTGACAGCCAAACCCTCCAATTCACCTGTGAGCCACACGCAGGCACTGAGCATGTCCCCTAAGAAGCTTGAGGAAATGAATTTGAGACCGGCAGACTTGCTCACTGTAAAACTGGGCAATGTCTTGGAGCCAGCTCATAAAAGCTATACACAGTAAATAGTTCTGAGCACAAGAAACAAGGGTATTTAATCTCAACAATTGCAGAAAAGGAGAATTTTCCACAAGGAAATACTTTGAGAGGTCCAGTTATGAAAACTGTAGTTTAAAGAGAGCACTTGATGCTATAAAGGAGCCAGGATGGAGTTGTTTTTCAGACCTGGTGAAATTCCTTCCAGAAATCCTGTACTGTTGTTGCTTGCTTTGGCCGGGGTATGGCAAAGGAACTGTCAAAGCATGAAGAAAAGAATTCTCCTGGCACAAGAATGCTAGAAACTAGCTTACATCTGCCATCAAGGGGTATTATGGCGTGGGCAGAGAGCTGGGAGGGCTTACACAGGCTCGTGCATTGAGGTTGGCCCTGGCTGCTGTTGTGCACGCTTCACAGCTCAGCTGTGCAGGCAAATAAGAGCAAGCCATGTTCCCAGCACACCGCTCACTGCCATCCCCACTGACCCATGTTTCTCTTTTGGGGTTTCCCCTCTGCTTCCTGTTGGGATATGACAGTGGAATTCGAGCTGCGAAGGGAAATAAAGCGCCTGCAGGAATACAGAGCAGCAGGAATCACCAATTTCTGTAGTGAGTACCTGATGCATTATTCAGCCCCTTCCCATTCATCACGGTGTAGAAGGATAAGTTTGCAATATTTAGGATGTGTTGAATAAAAAGGCATTTTTAAATGTGTTTGCCTATCACTTTAACTGAGCACAGTTCTGGCGGTGCTGTATGCGCCCAGCCATGCTCTTAGAGCTGCTCTGAGCTTCAGCTGGGAGAGCTGCTGCCCAGCACAGCTCTGCTTCACTCACTGCCCCACAGAAGCCCCAGAAAAACACACACTGTGGCACAGTGGTCTCCTGTGCCTCACACTGGAGCACCGTCACTGCCTATCATGAGTGGGCTGCTTGGAGAGAAGGCTACTGCCTCTCCGCAGATAAAATGCCTGGCTTTGGATCGTGGCAGCCTTGTTTGTTCGGTTTTGGCCTGAAATTGATGGCGGGGAGGGGCAAGGAGTGGGATCCAATACCTTCTTATGCCAAGTAGTTGTCATGAGGGAGAATAGCAGGGTCTGGTCCAGAGCTAGAGAACAGTTTCTCCCTTATTCCCCAAAGCAGAACAACAACAGTCTGAACATTTTGACCGAGGCACTGTGAGAGATCGTGGTATCTGTTACCCACAGGTGCAAGAACATACGACCACCTAAAGAAGACGAGAGACGAGGAGCGCCTGAAGCGCACCATGCTGTCCGAAGTGCTGCAGTACATCCAGGACAGCAGCGCGTGCCAGCAGTGGCTCAGCCGGCAAGCTGACATGTATGGGCGCAGTAAGGCCGTGCTGTGCGCTCCTGTTTGCTCAGACAGGGGCTGAAACACTTTCCGGTCTGATAATGAACACATTCCCCATCTATTACAGTAAGAACAGTCTGCAGAGCGCAGAAGGGTGAGAGATGGGGGTAATAGCAACAGCACTTGCTGGAGTTCAGGGAAGGAAGGGCCTGGCGTGGGCTCAGCATCTCCTTTTTCTATATTTTATATTTCAGGAGCTTAACGGCCGTTAGTGAAGGTGCGTAGGGAAATGAGGTCTTTCAGGATATTAATGAGAGCAGAGGTGACGCTCAGAATGTTTCGTGTGATTTTAGATGTAGCAGCATTATTCATGTGTCGTCACCCCGCGCAAGCACTTTGATTTCAGGAGCAAGCTGCAGTGCAAAGAAGCGCTGCAGGGGCTGAGGAGGTGATTCGTCATTTCCCCGCTCCATTTCTCGCTGCCCCCCCAACCCCACACACCTCTTCTTAAAAAAACAGGTTTCAGGGATGGTCCTCAGCCGGGGGGTGGGAAATATTTAGAAATCCTGCTGACTTCAGGTTGGGGCCTGGGTTATGCAAGCTGAATTGTATAAGCATTAAAAGCTGCAAGAAAGTCTCGGGGCCAGCACAGACAGTTACACTTACAACAGATGACAGCAATTGCAAATTTCCTTTCTTTCCAGTGATTCCGGCCCGACTCCCGCAGCACCGATCCCATCCAATTCAGGTAAGTGTCCGATGGGGGGAATGAGAACAGGCGCCCGGTAGCACAGCACAGCCTGCACCCAGAGCACGGCTCCCACTCGGCTGCACAAGTGCTGGCTCCCGAGCCCTGTGGGGAAGCACTGCTTTCCTCGATGCTGCCTCTATCTGAAGCTCATTCCACATGCAAAACTGACTGCTTTTGCTGAATTGCTGGGTTGTTCTGGTCACAGACTGGAAACCCATCCTGAAGCCACATTAACGAGGCAGGAAAGAAAATAACTTTCACGTGAGAACACAATTATCTTTTAGAGATAAGCTGGTCTGGTATAGCACACATCACAGCAGTACGAACTGCTGCTTTGGAGAGAATGCAGCACTGTGCATCCCGGGCTGACACCCAGGGTCCCTCAGGTGGGGATGGTGACGGTGTCCCCTCAGCTGAGGGGCTGCTACGCAGAATGAAGTTAATTGTGAAGTATTTTGAGGCCGGTGGGGGAGAAGAGCCCAAGAGAAAATGAACTGTTTTGCCTGTGGAATTCAGATAGCATGCAGTGTTTACAACCAGTATCTCGTGTTGAACAAAGCCCAAACAAAATACCAAATAGTTGTTAATTAAGTGAACATCCTGCATACTGAATGAGGCAGGGATACTGTGGAAAAACTGCCACGTGTCTATAATTAAAGGCTGCATCATCCTGAATATACAAGAGGGCAAATTATCATTGCTTAACTTTAATTTTAGATTTTACGATCTTGGCTTTGCAGCCTTAATATGTTATCTTTAATGCAGTTTGTATGTGTGTGTCATTTCATACGTTCTTAGAAATTCAAAACCAAATTCTGCCACGTCCCATCACAGCACACTGCTTACATCCCTTGGAGAAGGAGGGAGTGGTGCTGGAAATCACCTGCCATGCACACACATTGCTCACTGCTGCACTTTTCCTCCTGCTGGCTGGGCACTTGTCCCTCAAGAGGGCTGACTGAGCAGAGCTGCCAGCACAGCACAGCACAGGGCAGGGCCTGCAGCAGTCTTTGGGAAAGCAGAGCTGCAGATTTCCCAAGATCTCCCACTTTGCCAGACTTGAGAAGGCTGTCCTGGGACAGACCTAGCCCTGACAGTGCCAGGTATGCAGCCTGCAGCACAGGGGCAACAGACTCTACAAACACCAATAAGCACCCTTCGTTCTGCTTCACGCTCTGGAACACGGGGGGAAAAAGTCCTCCAAACCTGGGGGCAGACAGCCCTCCTGGCAGCCTGAGCCACACCAGCTGTAGTTCCAGTTGTGAACCTGAGAACTGTCAGACCACCTTGTAATAGATGCTTCCTTCAGCGCCATTTCTCATCACAAACAAAATTAAATGCACAAACTGCATTTGGTTTGCAACGCCTGCATCACATTCAAAGGCATTTAAAGAAAACTGCTTCAGGAAGCTGCCAGCGTAGCCCATGTCTGCAGTAGCAACCCCTGCATCCCACGCAGCACCCCCTGCAGTGCCACGGGCAGCCCCAGCTTCCCCATCCCCAGCTGTGGGAGGTGCAGCCTGGCTGGGGCAGTGCCCACCTGACAGGCAGCCCTGCGCCCACAGATCCTCCCTAACACCGGTGAAGCATCATTGACTGCGTAAGAGTCCTCACGCGTGCATGCACAGCACTTAACTACATCTGTTGCAAAACCAGACCTTTTGTCAAAATAATGCCATTTTTATGTTAAGCCCTAAATACCTCTGAGTATGAGCCCTTGGATTATACAGGGTTAACATCACGGGGATTTAATCACTGCGGTAACGCCCGGCTCTGCCACTTCCAGGCCTCCCCAGCAGTTTGTCAATGTTTCCCTCCCTTGTCCCTGCAGGCAGACGGAGTGCCCCGCCACTGAACCTCACCGGGCTGCCAGGGACGGAGAAACTGAACGAGAAGGAGAAAGAGGTGAGGAATTGAATGCAAAGGCAGTCTGTACAAAGCACGGCGTCCACTGAGCAGGTGTACCTGAACCGCCTGCACCAGCTGTGAGGATAACACAGCAGCTTAGGCCCTGGCTACCTGTTCCAGCTCACAGTCGCCATCCAGGCTTTCTGGGTGGCTTCTTAATTTCAGTTAGTGCTGTGTGTACAAAGCTGTGGCAGATTAGCTTATTTTGCAAAGAAAGGTGGAGAGAGCCAAGGTGTCATTACATGCCATTACAACATCCAGAGAGGGCATCCTGTCCTCCTCCAGCAGGAGACCAGGCTGAGCGCAGGGGTGCATTTGGCACAGTTGTGGCTCAGACTGTGGCGTGTATGGGGCACCTGTTTCCTTCTCAGCTGAGACAAAGTTCCTCTGAATCGTGCCATTTCTTACCAATGAGAAACATTAAGCATTTCCTAATTAAAAGGAGGAGACAGCCCACGTGTGTCTTCCGGATGCAGTACCGTGGGGCAGCTGCTGCTGGCAGCGGATGGGAGCACTGCAGCAGTGCAGGCACCGCTGGCAGCAGCTCCATGGCACTGCCCAGCACCTGACTTCCAAACACCATATGCAGTTCCCCTGCACGGTTTCCACCCTTGATTTCCAGAAGGGGTGAATGTGTGCGTAGCTGCTTTTGCAGAACGGCATTAAGGACTTCATGTGCCGGGGATTAGTAGGCAGATGCCCGCCGCAGCTCTCGCCCAGCAGGCTGAATTGCTGCTTGCGCGTCTCTTTGGCATGCGTACATCCCCGGGTTTGTAGAGAACAACGCCCACACGGGACACACTCATAGCTGCGCTCCTGTGAGCCCGGAGCTCGCTTTCATCCTCCTGGTTTGTTTCTCAGGCAGGAATGTTTTTGAATATAGCAGCCATAGGCGCCTCCCTGCCCACCTGCGGCTCCAGGCCGCGCACCGCCATCACCGCCTGCCCCCCCACTGCAAAATACGGCACAGCTGTTCTCAGGAACACGGCCACGACGTTACTCCCCCAATACGGATCACAGAATGAGCGAGCGGGACAAGCGGCAGCGCTTATTAACTTCCCCTTTGTCTTCCAGCTCTGTCAGATGGTGAGGTTGGTCCCCGGAGCCTATTTAGAATACAAAGCTGCCTTAGTGAACGAGTGCAACAAACAAGGAGGGCTGCGGCTCGCGCAGGCCAGAGCGCTCATCAAGATCGATGTGAACAAAACGAGGAAAATCTATGACTTCCTTATCAGGGAGGGGTACATCACCAAAGCCTGAGGAGCAGCACGGCGCTCTGCTTGGAGCACACGGACACGGAGAAGCTCTGAAAGATTTTAACAGCGTTAAATGAAGGACATTTTCTATTGTTTAAAATCTTTTGGGCCTTTGTTTGTTTGTTTGTTTTGTAAAAACAAGTAGGAAGCCGTGTTAGATGGTGCGAATACTGACATGTCTTTGGTCTCCTTTTGACTATGCTGCTTAACTCTGCCGTTGTCAGAATTACACCACCACGCAGTGCTGCAGAGAATCCTGTGCCACAGAAGCCGACCCCACCATGAACGGCCATTCCTCTCCCACATCTCGCGCAACTCAAAGAATCGCGGCACTGTTGTTCTGGCAGTGCAGAGAACAAGGACAGGAGGGCAGCACGTGAGAGTCACACTGACTCAGCCTGAGTACAGGTTCAGAAATGCAGTGCCCTCCCTCCTCGAACTCCTTCCTAAAACAGTGTCAGCTTTCAAAGGAGACAGCACATGCCCGAGGGTGCAGAAACGGAGCTCGCAATAGCCTTGTCTTTTTAACTTAATTATGATAAAGGATGGGGAAGGACATTGTGGGAAAGCTCCTCGGCAGTTGTTACTTTTATGTGATATTAGCACATATCACAGCATGAGAGTGCTGTACAAACCAATGAGCTTCATCTGCTGCCACTTCATTTGCCACGGTCACATTAGGTAGAATCCTTCAGCTGAAGCCTGACTTGGCTGCTGTGGCTCCACGGGAAGGCCATGGGGTGGAAGGAAGGCTGTGTGTTACAGCCTCGGCCGCCTTACAGAACATCAACAAAAAGCCACTCCGTTCCCCAGCATTCCCTCCCACCAAAGAGGAGAGCGCTGCACACACCTGAACGTGAGGCCCCACTGTCTCTGCTTCACTCTGTGCCCCAGGTCTGGGTTCTCACACTGAGAGTCCAAGCTATAACTATAATGGTGCATATTTAAGATGTTCGGCTTTAGATTTTTGCTTCCCCCCCCCAAGAAATGTAATTATCCTGTGTACCTGAGGTGCCACTGAATGTGCGGTATTTTGGTCTGTAATAAAATCAAGTTGATCTGAAACGATCTTAGATGGGTATTCCCGGGCTCCAAGTGAGACTGCAAAGGTCACAGAGCTGCCTCTGCTCCATCCGGCTCTCTGCTGCCATAAGAGGGGAGAGCTGCATCCCTCTGGATAGTAGGGAGCCAGAAAACAGCATTCTATTCAAGGGAAAGTGGGAGAGGTGAGGCAATGGGAAACGGGGCAGGGAAGTTTCCCTCACACAGCATCAAAGCAGAAAAACAACAGGTTTTTCTCCTCTTGCAGGGCACCTCGCAGGCTCCCAGCCTGTGCCACGCTCAGCACCTCCCCACTCCTATTCTCGTTTCCAGGCTCCAGCACAACACTCCGCGCTGCAGGACGAAGGGCAGGGAGCTGTGCTGGGGGGGGGAAGGGGGGTCACAACCCTCTGCCTGTGTGGGGCACACACAGCACTATGGCACGGCCGGCCCACGCCACAGCCTGAGGTCAGGCGAGCAGCAGTCACACTGCAATGGCAGATTTTTGGGTCCAATCCTTGTAACATCAGCAGGGACCTGACCAAACAACAGCAGGAGGCAGAGTGGGACCTCCCACCCCAGGAGCTTTCAAATCTCTTCTAATGCAACATAACGCAACGAGCAGACAAGTCAATGGTTCCACAGAGAGGAGGCAGTGCTCAGGCAAACCGCATCCCCACCCCTGGTGCCCTCAGCCACTTGCAGGGAGGGGGAGGTGGGACAAAAGCCACCCCGAGCTGCCAGCCACCCTGCTGCTGTGCCGTCCCTCCTCCTTCACATCCCAGCTCCTCTCCTGCCCCACAGAATGTCTCCGTGCCACCCACCCCAGCCTCCAGCAGCTCAGTGCAGCAGCGGTGGCATCGGCGGGGATCTATCTTTATCTGCGCTGGGAAGCGCCATGTGCGGCTCTGGCACTGTTCAAGTAATTAACAATAATGAAAAGTTCACGTTGCCATGGATATGGTGTTCTATTTACAACAGGCATCTCTCCCCATCACCCAGACCTGCGCAGCAACCAAAGGAAATCAGAGCCCCATTCACAGCCCTGGCGCGGGGCTTTATTTATAACCTGCACTGCTGCAGCACCACGGCCTCAGCGCTGCCTTTCCCCACCGAGACCCCCAGCTCCCCAGGCAGCAGCTGCCCACAGAGAGACCCAGACAGAGGCTTTTCAGACACCTCCAGCTAACTGGTCACAATGGTTTTTTGTAAAACAACACCGTTCCCATGCACTGCTTTTGAGAACTTTGCTGCTAACGGGCCCTCATCCCAGACCCCGCTTCAGGATCTGCCTTACTGCAGGGCAGGGAAATACAGAGACAGAAACAAAGGAGCAGAGGGTGCCCGTGGGTTTGTTTGCACGTGGGTCTTGCTTGCATGGCACTCCAGAAACGCCAGCCCTCGTTAGCACACTGCGGGCACACTGCTAAGGATCGCAGTTGGCTTAATTAGAGACTCAGGTGTACATGAAAGATTAAATATGGAACAAGGCTGGGGAGGAATGGAAGGCAGCCAGTTCGGACTAACGTGCCTATCTGGGTACCTGCAGCGTTAATTACACCCGAGCTCAGAAGACAGGGAGAGGCTGCAGCTGCTCCATCCCAGCACATGCGTGGTCTCCTGCAACGGCCATCACATGAGGTGAGCACGGGATGGATCTTTGGGGCTGATATCTGCCTGCCACTAACAGCTTCTGCCTTATCGTAGGTCTGAGCACTGCAGTCACACAGCGGCGATGCACTCGGCCCATTGGTGACGCGGGGCCAGGAGCTCAGGGCTGCACAGAGTGGGTCCCCCAGGCTGGCACGGCCCCCAGCACAGCACGGGGCTCCTGTGGTGCTGCCGGGCTGCAGCGGAGCGGGTGATGCTGACAGCAAAGTGACAAGGAGTGCAGCTTTAGCACCTGCTCAGGTTCCCATCAGGTGGGGCCCGTGAAACCTAAACCTTTTGGACACAAACATCACTGCTCTGGAGCAGCAGCGCTTCAGCGACAGTTAAAGGATAACTGCAACTGCCCTCCTGGCTTCTTTGAAATAAAAACAGAAAAACCCACTTGCAGATGCCCCATAGCAATTTCCTCTGCTATTCCAACAAACGGGTTCAGCAACCTTCCGGGGAAAAGCAGCATGGAGCTGCCGGCACAGAGGAAGCACGCGCTCCCACCCCGCAGCACACATCCCCACCACAGCTCAGCACACCACTGCAGCACTGGGTACAGCGTGGCAGGAACCCAGCAAGCACTGGATGGAGGAAAGGGCACAATAAACATGGGTGTGGAGTCAGTCATCAGCGGTGGCACAGTGTTCTGCACTTGGGAGCTGTTAGGAAACACCTGCTCTGCCACAGGATTCCCACTGGCGCTGAGCACAGATCACCTTTTGCACCACAGAAAGCAATCTGGCATCCCTTGAGCTTTCTGTGCAATTGCTTATATCTCATTTCTTCCTTTTTTTTTTTTTTTTTTTTTTTTTTTTTCTTTCCCCTGAGCAGGAGGTGCCTGCAATGAGGCAGTGACCTGGCTCAGCTGCCCCAGAGGCAGTGCAGGCTGAGATGGGATGGAGCCACAGTGAGAGAGGCGCGAGGAGCAACAGGCAGCTTTGGAGGTGCTTGCCCCTCGCTTGCCCCCACTCACAGCACACAATCCCCGGACACAGAGCATCGCCTGCCGGCTGGGCCAGAGGCAGGCAGACTGCAGCTGCACGGCCCCGCAGCTCAGCAGGCAGACACCTGGATGGAGAGCTCACCCCACCCTCTGCCGAGCAGACCGCAGTGCCCCCCGCACCTCACTTCTTGCCAGCACACAGCCTGCACCATGGGCCCCGCAGTTCCCATTCTCTGCTTCCCCATCCAGCGAGCAACCCATCAACTCAACAAACAGCAGAGCTGCTTCCCATGACCCTACAGAGCCCACCAAGACCCACGGGAGGGAAAACGGGCCCTGGGAGCAGGCAGGGATGCAGGGCAAGGTGTGAGTTTGGCCCCGCACTGACTCAGCCCTGGCACACGGCCGGGCACCCGCACCTGGGCTGCGGAAGCACTTCCCGTTCCACACACCGGCCCCATGAATCAGAGCACCCCATGCACTCAGATCCATCAGGCGCCCGGTGCCAGGGCAGCACCGCAGCCACCATGGGATGCAGGGACATGGCAGCAGAGATGTTCCCCTGCCAGGACACAGAGGACTCACCCCGTGGGTTGGATACATGACACTCTCTGCTCCCTATGTTGCTTGAAAGTGAGCAAAACTGCTGCTGTGCCCTGACATCCGCCTGCCTCTCCAGAGAGGCCTCTGGTGACCTATATTTGGCCGCTTAAATCATAAGCGGTGACCTCAATCTCAGGTCTTGTTTTCCCCCATTAACAAGCCACAGCCTGAATGCCTGCTCAGGGTTCCCTCTGCTCCGCGCTGTCACCTCGCATCTAACAAGAGGCAGCCGACGGCTCCTCGGCCAAAATTACCCACAGGAGAGCACTCACTGCCTCCCCGCACGTCCCTGCAGGCGTCACTCACAAACTGGGGGGCACAGAGGGGAAAGCAGCCCCCCAGAACCAAACCACAGCCCCACACTCCCCGAGGTGCCGCTCGGTGGGCACACTCGCTAGGAGGATGCTGTGCCACGTGCTTTAACCACCCTGCCACGGGGAGGCTGGTGTGGATAACACAGGAGGGCCCCACGTCCCTGGGCTGCTCGCATCACGCGGGGTCCCTGCCGCCCTTCCAGGGAAGGGTAAACTCCCGTGTAACCATGGAAACTGGGGAGGATGGCTGGCAGCAGGGCTGGATTCCTACTCGCATGGCGCTGGGTCTGCTGCGGAAACCTCAGCCTCAGCCGGCACGCGTGGCCACCGCTGATCACAGGGCATGGCAGGAAACCACCCCAGTGATTAAGCTAATAGCCCTAACGACCAGCTGATGAACCCAGGGCCGGACGCACCCTTTGGAATGCGCCCGGCACTGCACCGCACTCACCCCAGCATGCCAGGCACGGTGAGGGTGACGCTGCGCCCAGCTGAGCTCAGGGCCCCTCCACACCACCGGGCGGCCCGGTCCTGCTCCACGAGTCACATCCCAGCAGGTTTCACATCTCTTCCAAGAGAAGAGGGCAGGATATCTCCTTCCAACTCCCACACCTGCCTCCTTCACCGTGCCCTTGGGTCAAAGGTGCCCTCTTTGCCTGTCCCGACCCACTCCAAAAGCACACCGATCTGCGGCAGGTTGTGCTAAAACCACCCAGCCAGCGCTGCGCAGGAACGTGCTTCGTGGTGCTCGGAGGAGCACTACGGGTGGCTGCCACCCCAAAACCACCTCCGGCAGGTCCTGAACAACCAAAGTGCCCCTTGAAGGGCCACACCATGGAGAAAACCCCACACCTGCCTGCAGGCCCCACGCTGAGCATCAGCTCTGGGTCCAACCCGGCCCACAGAGCTGCTTGGAGGCAAAGCAAAACCTCCAGCTCACGGAGCTGAAATCCTCACATTTTCATTTTTTGGCCTTTTGAGAGCTTTTTTTATTGTTTTTTTTTTCTTTTTTAATTTGCCTATTTTTGTTCCTCGCCCACCTCCGCGCTGACTGAGCTGAGCTCCTGGGCTGGGGAGGCAGCGTTTGAAGGGAGTGCACCGGTGGCACCGAGCAGAGAGGCTCTGGGAAAAGCAGCCTCTGGAGCAATAAACAGATTTGGTGCTGAGGGCCGCGAGGGACGGCTCCATCTGGGCTGCTGAGTCACAGAACCTACTGAAGTGAGACAAAAGCGAGAGGGCTGGAGGTAAGGGAAGCTTCCTATTAGGGATTTTTGCTAGTTTGGTCCAAACGCAGACAACGACAGCAGAAAGTGAGCAGAACGGGGACGGGGCGGCGGCGCTTTGGAGGCTGCCGCTCTGCTCTGGCAGCCGGGGGGTTAAAGCGCAGCCCGCCGCCTCCTCCTCCTCCGCGTGCCAGGCCCCGCTGAGCTCCCAGCCGGCTCTCAGGCCTGCCGCCCTCAGCAGCCCAACCCGCCGGGAGGGCAGCGGGCCCGGCTGCCGGCAGCGCTCCTGGAGCATCCTCCTCCCGCAGGGTCGCCGCCGTGCCGTGGCCGCGTCCCCGCACAGCCCCGCGGGGCCGGCCGTGCGTCCCCGCAGTGACGGCGTAACGCCCCACAGGGGCTCCATCGCGCTCCCGGCACGTCCTGCGGGGACCGCGCCACGTCCCCGCGGTCCCAGCCCCACGGGGACGGCGCCGTGCCCGCACACACCGCGTGTCCCCACGGGGACCTCGGGTACACCGCCGTCACACGCACGGAGCGGCCCCTGCGCATCCGTCTGCCACAGCTCCGTCCCTACGGAGACCTCAACGCGTCCTCACACACCGCCGTGCGCCCTCGCGGACCGGCAGTCCTCGCCCCCACGCGAACCCCTCCGCGCCCGTTCCCACTGTCGCTCCGTACCGTCCCCGCGGGGCCCGGCCGCGTTCCCACCGCTCCGCCGTGGGCCCCCCCCCC
>PPHD01021401.1:0-13267 GCA_002909625.1 Bambusicola thoracicus | reverse complement strand
GTGAGTTCTCTGTATGCTTTTTAAAGTTGTCCTTAGAGCGGAGAAATTAAGTGACATCTGAAAGAACAGGTTTTCCAGTATCTGCATATTTTGAAGTCCGTTAATAGCAACTAACTTAGGGAAAGTATTTATCTTTTATCAAGCTATAAACATTAAAGAATCTTATTCTTGCAGTACAGTTCTTCAGCAAATCTTCTGCCAGGATCTGAAGAGCTAGCTGCTATGAAATCTATGCCTCTTGCATGTAGCCCTCCCATGGGAGGGTTGGATGTTTGAACTCTACTGCTAGTTATGTTGCTTTTCAAACTCAGCCAAACTGGACATAATGATTCCAGCTTCAGAGCTAGCAGAAAAAATTACTGAAATGGAAGCCCAGATATGCAAGCACTTTTAGTGAAATACAGCTCTCTTACGTTTGCAAACATAGAAGATTATCTGACCAGATATGTAGCTTGCTGAACTAAACAAAGCAAAACTGAAGGTGTGGGCTTCAATTTAAGAACAACTTATCACAGAATGTGCACAAACTCAGGGTAAATTTGAAAATTCTCCTTTCAGAATGTAGCTGATGGGACAAATTTTAATAAAATTGGATACATCTGCAGTGGTATCATATATCAACCAAGAGGCAGACAAAAGAAGTAGGAATTTATTGGAGGAATCCATCTGACTTTTCTTGTGGGCAGGATTACATCTGGCATTTGTGAGGGTGTGCCATTTCCCAGATCTTCACAGTATGTTGGCAAACTATTTTAATAGGCTTGGATGTTCGTTTGGGAGAGCATGATCTCTGGATAGATACGTAATTAACTGTAGTAAATCTATGGTACAAAACTCCTCAGAATAAACTCCTTTGCCATAAGAAGAATATCCAAAAGCAAATACAAATTGGTGACAGGCATTCAGAAAAGCAAAGTATTACTATGTCAAAATGCCAGACATTCAGATGTTTTGTGAAAGTTTAATTTTTCAAACAGCTCCTTGTCATCTGTATCCTCTTCTCAGAACATGGGATGATTATAATGGTAATTGTGGAAAATTGCTAGTCATCAGTGCTGTTAAATATCTAAATTCTAGAATGTATCGTATAGTCTTGAAGTTGTTGAATATTTTCCAAGGACTGTTATTCACAGTGAGAATTCTGAAATTCCTTTGCTACGCAATTAAAATGGGCAGGGTTACAGTAGAGTACATGAGATGTAAGCAATCATTCCTGTGGAGTGTAGTTGCCAGAAAAAGCAACTTCACGGGGAGACTGCAACTCCCACGCATCTGAATGCAATTTCTGAGGAGTAAATAGGGTCAGAAGAGACCTCCAAGTCTAGCTTCAGCCATGTATGCTGATGTACTGCTATGCTGCAGCCCATTCCCTGAAGTCATGTCTCTGTAAAAGCTAAACTGTCTTCACCGGTCTGAGGCCTTCATTCAAGGAGTCAGATATCTCCCTTTCCAGACAAGGCCAGGACAATAGTTTTTAATACCTGATAATACTTACCTTTGCTTAATCCAAGCAGTTAAGTGGCATATCCATATTCTCTTATTATTTATAGAAATGTCCAGCCAGGAAGATTGTTTGAAGTAGACTCTCATCTGGTTCTAGTTAAAACTGGAAGCAATCCTCTGTGTACTGGCAGTAGAAAATATCGACTCTGAGTTGGGTTTATCCAAAGTACTTACTCAATTGGTCAAGCTAGAACCTGAAAAATAACTTAAATCATCCTATTCTGAGTAAAGTCTTCTTTCTGGAGCAGTTTTGAGTCTTTCAGAGTCTAAATGGGAAGTTTTCCCATCTGCATGCATGTCAAGAAAATCAAGTTCTAAACATAAGTTCAGCGAGCATTAGAAAATAAGGAGGACCGGTTTCATTGCTAGCACAATGGTACATATTTGCAAATGCTAACATAAAGCCTCTGCCAGCAAGAGATTATTCCCCTCTTCACAATTAATTTCTACATTCTATTGACTAATTATATTTTTAAAAAAATGATCATAAGTGTTGGTGATTTATAGGACCAGTGGAGAACAGTTGTATGGATAGGCACATTAATGATCAAGTCTACCTTCACAGGAGCCATTGTCCTACAATATATATCTTTTCAACAAATGTGTCACTTGCAACTTTTTCAAAAAGTACCTGAATGTGTACATGGGCTATTTTCACCTGTGTGACAGGTCAGAAGGAATACATCTTTAGCCTAACTGGTGGCCTTTTGGGTATGGAAGCAATAATGACATGATCTGTTTGTTTATGGATCCTGGTTAAGCTATTGTTCAGGACAGGTAATGTTCTTTAAAACAGTTATTTCCAGTTATACTTTTTTTTTTTTTTTTGCATAAATTTCATGGAATAAAATTTTCCTACTACTGAAAGATAAAGAATAAAAGAGAAGGAGTAAAAGGCAGTTTGCACTTTAAATTAATATATCTGAAGTGAACAAAGCCATCCATTGTGTTGCTTTCGTGTGACTGTTGTTAGATATTAATTTGATAAGGACAGACTATGTTAAAATGGGGACTGAAAAAAATGTTGAACCTTTTTTTTTTCCTGACTGCTTTGTCATACATTATAATGTTTATTGTTGAGATTAAGTACTCTCTATTCAAGCAGTAACAAGTTTCGCGATGGAACAAAAGTAAGCAGCACTAACAAAATTCATTTTGAACAAAAAGAATGAACAGTGAGATATGAAAACTATTGATTATGTTGTCTGTGGTGACATACAAACAAAGTGATAACTGTTCACATCTGTAAAAATTGAAGAATGGCAATGTCAAATTGTGCAAAGATTAACATAAGAATCTGACATCTTTGGTGAAAATTTATAATTACATTTGATGCTTTGGTAGAGATTCGAATGAGGGTGGAATCTTGTCAAGTGATTTTTTTTGTTGTTGTTCATGTCGTTACCAACTGCTTAACCCTTTGATTAGCAACAATTATTACAATGGATAAATCAGGCTACTTAAGATGGAAATGCATTTTCTTGTGATTTATAGGAGTATTCAAACATCTGTTTCAGAAGGCAGCTTCTTAAGGTTAATTCTGCTCTGAAGATGATATTCTAAGTAGCATCGTATAGATATCACTCTTGAGGGAAAGTTTTGTGACAAGAGCTGATCCTGCTCTCTGAAAAAAAATTTGAAAAGTATCAGAAAGTTGAAGAAATGTGAATTATTTATTCATGGCTTTTGAACTCTGGGTTGAAGGTACCACTGTTACTTTCTCTTCTTGCTTTGTGGAAGTGTTTGGTACCACTGTGCCTAGTGCTAGGTTTCTTACTAGGTTGCTGACAGGGTCAGGCCATAAATGTTGATGAGGAGGCACTGCACAGAAAAGAATAAAGAGAAAATCCTTGCTTTCCGTAGTTAACTATCTTGAAGTGAAAGCAAACTCCAGGATTTCCTGTGAATGAGGGAATGATAGAGATAAAATTATATCTGAAACTTGAGACAAGTACTTTCACATTAGCTTTGAAAAATGCATACTGCATTTTATTTTGATGTGGACTAATAATTTTTACTCTCTAAAATGAGATTATTTATGTTACAACTCAAAAATGTTCTAGTTTGGATGTTTAAAAAGTAGAAATAATGTTTCCATAGCATAAGGAGTGAATTTAAACTCACAGAGTTGAGGAGGTGATTTTGAAAGATCCCAACTTCCTTTTCTTATAAAAGCACTAAAGCATGAGCTTAAATCCTGATTTGAAAAGGAGTACTTTTTCATTTATCTTTGTGTCCCATGTGTGAGTTAAAGATTCATTGATATTCTAATCTAGAATATCATGTTTATAACGTATAAATTAGCACGCAAGTTAACACTGACTGTTAAATACATCACAATAACTTTATTATGTATTTTTCTTATTCCCACTTATTTTTAAGGACAAAAATTGTGTGAGCTGAGATTCAAGGCAAGAGAGCAAAGAACATTTTTCATAATAAATATTCTAGAAGCAAAGCTCATTCCTGTCCAAAGCAGTCTATCTATGAGGCTGTAGGCATTATTAAGATCCCACTGATTTCATCATTTGGGAAGTCCTGGGAAGTCTTTTGTGGAGTTGAAGGGCCACATGAGTACTTTATCTCTAAGATATTAATCTACCCAGACATTCACAGAATTGTAGGGGCTGGAAGGAACCTCTGGAGATCACCTAGTCCAATCTCCCTATTAAAGCAGTTCCCTACAGCAGGTCACACATGTAGGCATCCAGATGGATCTTGAATCTCTTCAGAGGAGGAGACTCCGCAACCCCTCTGGGCAGCCTGTTGCAGAGCTCTGTCATTCTGATAGTACAGAAGTTCTTCCCTGTGTTAGTATGGTACTTCCTGTGTTCCAGTTTGTGTTGCCCCTCGTTCTATTACTGCACACCACTGAAGAGTCTGGCCCCACCAGCTTCGCTCCTTTGCTTCAGACGTGTATACACATTGGTGAAATTTTCTCAGCATTCTGTTTTCTAGGCTGAACAGTCCCAGATCTCTCAGCCTTTCCTCATAAGGGAAATGGCTCGAGGCCCTTTATTGTCTTTGTATCCATTTGTTGGACTCTATCTAGAAGCTCCCTGTCTTTTGTCAACTGGGCACCCCAGAACTTGACACAGTACTCCAGATGTGGCCTCACTCAGGCAGAGAAGATGGTGGAGGGTCACCTCCCTTAACCTGCTGGTTCATGGCCAACTTGTTGTCCACCAGGACACGTAAATCCTTCTCCTCTGTGCTCAGTAATCCATTTATGCATTTACTCATAACACACTTACACAGCTTGCGAAGCATAGGCATTTTGTGGTGTTTGTTTCAGAGTAAAATAACTAATTTCTTACATAAATGTTAGAGATACGTGCAGTGCTTGGGGTACTCTGAAGTAATCTCTTAGAAGCTGATAGAACAATGGGGAATATATGCTTTTCCCACATAGTATATATTTTTCAAAATACCTATTTTTACGATAGACTTCTGGAATAATTCAGGCTGAAGTGGATTACTGGAAGTTTGTTAGAAGAACTTCAAAGTTAGACAGTTGCTTTGTGTTCAATTGAATATCTCTAAGGATATTCTAATACTTGACTCTCTACAATGAAAATTCTTTTTCTGTGTGAAACTTCTTCAAATGGTGCAAAACTCACTTTGGTGTTAGAAACTATTTGAATCAGGTAATTTCAAATACAAATTTTTAAGAATATGTTAACTCCTATAAATCTCTTAATTTCTTCATGCATGCTTCAATGTTTAAAGGGTGACCAAACTGAATTAAAACAGACAAATTATTTTTAAGACTTACAGACAGGAGAGACATTGGTTCAAAGGGTTATGCTGATCTTCCAAAACCAGAATTGCCATGTTGCTCTTGAATGCATCCTTGCTTCCATAAAATAACAGTTTTGGAAGCTTAAGTAAGTAAATAAATAAATAAATCATCAATTACCAGCAGTTTTCTGAATTGTTATTTGTATTCTGGTGTGTGTTATTTAATCTGTGAGTTGATTTGGAACTATAAATTCTCATTTATGTGACAGTTTATGAAATCCATTTGTCTGTTATATGTTAAGTGGAAAATACTGCCCACATGTTTCTATGGTTGCAGAAAAAAAGATATAATGCAGAGTGTTTTTAAACTCAGCAGCATGTGTTCCTACCGTCAGAAATTTGCAGTATGATGTCTGTATGTACATTTGTGATGTATGTATGTGTGTGGTGTGTACATCTTGTTCAGTATTTGAAGAATTCCTTTTTGCCAGACACATTTGTGTTTTCAGTGGAATATCTGTGATTTGCAACTGTTCCTATGAGAAGCTGTATGGTATACAACCATTTAGTACCTAATTATGATAACTGAAAAGCTGCATGGGTTTATTATATTTCTAAGGTGAGTAAGGGGATATTGGTGTAGGCCATATACTTAGAGAGCAAATTGGTGTTTGCTTACTGGGTTTCTGAGGTTTCCTGATCTCAAAATTATTTTACTTGAAAACTCAGAGATGTTTTGCATCAAGAAAGGTTGGTTCTCTGCCATCGATTGACCACCTACCTTGATCTTTTATGGATTGAAAATTGGTCTTAGAACTAGTATACAAATTAAATGGGGGAAAAAAATCTTCAGTGCATTTCCTGTATTTGTAGTCTGATTTTCTGTGACAGAGGCCAAAGAAAGTGACAAGAGCACAGTCATTTTCAAGGACATAAGTAGAGAAAACACTCAAGAGAAAATGAAAACTTACTCAGAATATTCACGTATCTTGAATAGTAGCGTAAATTGAAGCCCCTCCTGAAACACACTTCTCCCAGAATGACCCAACATTGCAAAAAAGTGCCTTAGCAGAAGAGTTCCCCTGGGTTATAAGGTCTGGGAGTAGAAGACTACCACTGCTCTCTGTGGCTGCTGTAGCAGTCCTACTGGTTTCTGAGGTGTGAGCTCACGGTTCATCAGAAACAGAAACTTTGTATAGTTGTTATTTGGCTCTGAAAAGCTAATAATTAAGAATATTCCTCCCACCTTTAAAGAAAGTGCTCATTCAGACTGTAATAATTTATGCTAAGCACTTATGTGGCTCTTTATGTTCCAAGTGTTCTGTAGACAATTATTATCCAAATTAAGTGAAAATACCTTTGTTTAGGGTTTAGCAACTGTCCACGTTTCGTATTTCATAATAATTATTTGAATTAACTTAGTTCATGACCTTCATTTATTTGTGTGTTCAGAAACAAAGCCATGTGGCAGTCTTTGCATAATGAAAATTAAAAGCCCAAGCAATAACATTAATGTTCTTTTAAATAATTAATGTGTGGAAGTGTGAGCAATAAATGTTTTATTGTAAATCCTGATGTGGTAATTAATCCAAGTGATTAGAACCTAGTTGTGTGTTCATAGTAAATATTATAGTTACAATGAAAGTAGGTCTTTTGGAATCCTGATTCGGAGGCAAGACTTGAGAAAGGAGCGATAGTTAAAAGGAAACGTTCATGCACTTATTTTTAGAATTGCTGTGTCAGAAATTAAAAGGAAGTGCATCCTTTATTACTTGAATAATTTTTTTTTCAGTTCTTAAGAACATTTTATTTTACTATATGCTTATTTTTTTGCCATACAAATGCTTATACATCAAATTAAATACGTCATAAAGGTACACAAGCTGTAAAAATCAGCTAGCAAATACCTTTGGGAGCTGGAGGGTATTAGTTTTATTTTATTAATCGTTTACACCTTAATTTGGAAATGCCAAAAGCCCTATTGTTCCATAGAACATATCATTATTTTAATGGAGAGTTAGTCTCCCTATAAGAGACAGTAGCTCCAGGTCTAGTGGTGGTGGTTGGGGTAGCCACATCACACACAAATGAATTCAGATCTGCCCCAGAGCATTAGAGCCATTCTGTATTTTCACAGATAGAGTTTATGGAGTTTGGAACATCGGTTGTATTGTTTGTCGTTGTTTTCCCCAGCAAAATTATGTTTTATAACTGCATTATGTACATCTGTGGTTCTGCATAGAGTTCTGCTTTGCCAGTTGTGAGGCTGCTTTGTTTAAACAGACTCACTTAGCAGATGACGTAGCCTTGCAGTAGTGCAATAAGCTTCTGAAATCTTTAGTTACCTCTTGATCATTTCTTTTTTCCCTTCTTCCTGCCGACCAGGCAGCAGTATCAGTGTAGTCTTTCTGATGATATGATCTTTATTAGTGAAATAATATGCTCTTTCTTTGGGGCTCTTGAAATATGTTCTAACGATAATGGTAATGACTTTGATTAATATTTAATCCCCGTGCTGCTATGTTCTTATAATTTACAAGATCTCAAAGGTAGCTGGGGGGAGGGAAGAAAGGTTTCTGCCTAAGTGTTTCAGTATGAGAGTGCTTAGGGAAAAACATGCCTATGTTTTTTTTACATCTTGTATCTGTTTTCTAACCTGATTTTGGGTAAAACCTTTCATAGCACGGCCGTGTTGTTGACAGGGAAATTCATAAGGTATAGAAGTCATGCTGGCATTGGCTTATTTTTCATGGCACTTGACTCCTTGCTGTATTTGTTTATATTGCATAACAGTCATCATTCCTCTGAATCATCTGGGAATGTGAATGCAGAGGGCACAGACATAGCAGTGTGTGCTGGTGTGGAGCGGGAAGTGTCTGAGGGGTTCTTTCCTCTTCTTGTTAGCAGGGGAGCTAGGATTTATAAATACAGCAGAGCAAGCCCAAATCAGTTTCCTCCTCCACTCCAAGAGTCACAGTATTGGTGTGCAGACTCACAGAAGCAAAATGTCTCTTGCACGTACACAGGAGAAGTATTTTTATGGCTTTCAGAGCATGGAACATTACAGACAAATTTCTGAGGGAAGCAGTGCTAATGCACCAGGTTGGAATGTTCTCCACAGGACTTTTTTGCATTTTTACAGGACCCTTAAGTACCCCGTCAGCTGATAGCTGCTAGTACAGTCGTGATTGGTCGTTATTTCGGTCTGACTGTTTTACCTGTTCTTATATAAACCATTGAGCTGCTATAAGTGTGTTTACTTGAAAAGATACTCATATTTTTTCTCTTCTTGTTCAAGATTATTTGAATAAGCAAGAAGTAGGTTTCTCTGTATGTTTGTTTACAGAGCTCTCAAACTGGGGATTAACTGTCTAGAGAATTAGAAACTCTGCATTTGTAGTTATAGATTCTCTCAATTTTCTAATATACTGTAAATATTATGTACACACCAAACTTGAATGAATTCAACATATGGTTAATGTTTACGTAATTAATGAGATGCCAAATTATATTAATGTGACAAGCCACACACATAAAAGCACGATGCACCGTCACCAAGAGCTGAAATTTGCCACACCTTGTCTTTACTTTCTGAAATGACTGTTTGCCAGGATGGGGACTCTGACTGCAGAACTGTGCACAGAATTGTGGAAATTGGGATTGAAAAATCAATTACTTCTTTCTTACAAACGTCATAAATAATATAAATGTCAATGTTAAGGCCTGTTATTTTTTCATTAAACAATAATTAGTGTGTTTGATCCTAATTTGTAGTCTAAACACAACATTACCATTTTGTTTATAGATGAATTAAGCATTGGTAATTTTAATACCGAGTTGTTTTAGGAGGAAAGGTGAAAAAAACAATTCCTCTCATTAGTCAACAATTAACAAATATTTGGCAACACGGTGTTTTCTCAGTGAGGGTTCAATTGTTTCTCAATGAAGAAAAAGTGCAGCAAAGTGTTTTGAGAATACTGGGAGAAAAGAAGAAAAGTGGCTTATTCTTGATCATAGCTTGTTTGATTTGCAGCTTATATTTTATTGATGTTAATACCCTGTACTTTATAATACCTTTCAACATAGAATTTCAATCATTTCGGTAATGTTAAGTAATTAAACCTCCCACTGGTTCTGCCAATGGAGGTGTATTTATCATTATAACTATTTTGTAAGAGGGTAAACAAAGACAAAAAAGGTTGAGTTACTTACTGAAAAGAATAAAAAAAATCCAGACTCCTGTTTCTCAGATGATGTTTCATTAATGGCTCCCCCCAAAATATGCCAGAAATTAAGCATGTATAACAACACATGTCACTCCCTGAGCTTAATGTACTCACATAAAACCGCGCTGGAATGTGGAGAGAAAATAGAGACTTTTTGCTTCCTCACAGAGAGGCAGGCTTCAGGGAGCTATATCCAACCATCTTAATTCATCTACCTAAAATGAGTTCAAGTAACTTTGCAGTTTTCAGGGAAATGTGAGAATTTATTATTTGGGATAACGTTGTCCTATACCTAAGCTATGTATATAACTGCTCTCTCATGCATGCATGTATCTACACCTCAATATTTAGGTTCTCATCTATATGTTCTGCAAGTACTCTTCTCATTGTAAAGTCACACAATTATTTTATTCTAAGTATGGCTTGGAAGAACTTTCTAGAGAATGCTTGATTTAATTGATAGCAATCAGAATGGAAAAATATTTCCAAATTGTTTAAAATTCAAAAGAAACTGCTGGTGTACATGTAAAATAATTATTTTCTTTAATATGCAATGCCAAATATTGGAGTTTTTCTGCTACTGTTGTAATCTGATAGATACTAATATGGCAGCAATCAGAGTTCGTGTCAGCAACAAAGAAGCTGTTCAATTCCGAAAGCAATCCTCTCCTGACACGTTGGCACCATCATAGAGGAAAGTGTCACGGTCAATATAAGCACATTTACTGACAGTTAGGTTTTTTCCTATGTTACTGAAAACTGTTTGAAACTTGACTTTTATCAAAAACAGAAACTTTGACCACTCAGAATGATAAAACAATAGTTTACAGCTTAGTCATTTTCCAGTTATAAAGCAATACTTTAATGAAAATAAACAATGCGTACAGGAACAAGGCAAAACAATTACTCAGAGAAATTGTTGCATTCTTGCCATCCAAGCTTTCTGATTTCCAAGAACCATCTCCAGTACAAACTAGGCAAAGAGCAGTGGGTATTGTTTCACTGAGTAACTACTTGCTGACCAAGATACAGTACAATTTGAAAATGTAATCAGTAACATGCAGGTACTTACTAAATTCCTAAGTAACCTATTACATGAAGAAGAGATACATAGATGATAAAATAGCTTCCATATGTTTAACTAATTTACCAACTGAACGTTATCCAACTTATATGGCGGTTTTGTCTTTCTTAGAGGTAGTAAAAAGTTAAAGTACAAGTACCTTCATTAGGAAAAGGTGTGGTGTTTATTTGATTTGTGTGGGTGTTTTAGTATTACCGTTTCTGGAGCTTTTTAGCATCAGGAATATTTTAGTATCAGTGTCATTTGATACTGTTCTGTCATATCTCAGGAAGAAAAGTACTTTAATGATTTCAGGCAGTTGCACGTATAAATGCTCAAAAGTCAGAAAAAAGGAGTTAGTAAGCCAGCTGATTTGAGAGTGCTGTGGCCAGATATTTCAGTGTTAAAGATACAGTTTTATGTATTGTTCTCTACTCATTTAAACTCATGGAAATACTGTGAAGAGGTTTGGTTCTTTAGTTTCCTCTTCTGAAGGAAGAGTAGTCTCATCGTCCTGTATCACAGCGGGTAGGATATGGACTGCACCCAGTCTGGGCTCCATGCAGCTCAGAGCTCAGAAGGCATGGGTCTTTTGGTCTCCTCTGGTTGTAAAGGCACATGGAAACCTTGTGTAACTCATTCTGTCTGGAGCAGTTACCGCAAGGTTCATTCCCCATCCCAAGAACTGCTGCATGTTTCATCTTCTCTCCTTCCACGCTCTGGTGGTTCTGCCTGGCTGCAGCAGACAAAGCTAGTGGCAGAGCAGAGGAAAAGTCTCTTATGCACAAGTGTGTGCCTTCAGGTTCTCCTTGTGTACAGAATATGTGAAACTTAGCCAGCTCTAAAGCTCTGACATGATTATGCCTTCAGTTTAGCAGAGCACGCTCTTCTGGCACATGAGCAGTCTCACTGATTTTACTGGAAGTCCCGGCATGCTTGAAGCTAGATGGCTTCTGCAGGGCTTTACTGAATCATGGTATTTATCAGGACTGTCACTGCAGAACTGTCAAAATATCACTGCCTGAAAAATTCCTCCCTTTAAATGGATGAGCTTGTGATGTCATCATAACTGCATTTTTATGTAAGTCCTTGCCATAAAATAATTTTAGGTTAAATGATGTGTTCTTTTCATGTTGCCAGAATATAATTCACCCTTAATGGCAACAGACTGTTGTATATATATCTGAAAGTTAAATATTTTGATTCACACTTAGGATTTATTGATTTTACATTGTTACCAAATGGTATTTCAAAATACCAGTTCAGAATACCACAGTTCAAAGTCTAGTCACTCATAAAGTCATTTTCTTGTAAACTGCTCTGAAAATGGGGATGGCAAGGAGACAGTAAGAGCTACAAAGAACAGAGGGCAAATGGAAGCATTTTAGTGTGTGGTAGGTTTGAGAGCAATGTCATTTTTTATTATCTCTATTTGAACTTCTGCAAATGTTGTTTCTGTGGTATTAATAATAAATCCAGAAATGCAAAGCTGTTTGTTATCATCTCAGTCTGGATTTGTCTAAATGTAAAGAAACTTAGGGAAAGTATTCATTGATTAAAGATAGAATTGATCTTCATTGTGCAAAGATTACATGTACCTAATCCAGACGAATTCAGTGCAAGGGTGTTTTTTTTCATGTGAACAAATGATGGCAAGACTGCTCTGTTTGGACAGAACACATTATTCAGAAATACTTTTGCCAAAGCCAGGGTAGTGCTGGCTTCATGAGATACTTCAACACTGATTCTGTGCTGCCGGTACTTCTGATACCCTTCATTTGCGGCAGTCATGCCTGCTATTGATAGTGCTATGTGAGCACAGTGTAGGTCAGAAGAAACAGGTTTGCATGTGATAAAAATGAGAGAGATGCAAGGACGCTGCCTGTGTGTAAACACCACATTCTTTAAACAGTTCTATTAACTGGAAAAAACCCACTTGATCATAAAGAACTGTCCCATGCATGAAGTATCTGGGCATATTTTAAAAGGTGCATCAGAGAATTGTAGAATATTGCAAAAGCACAGTAATTTCACATTCTCTCTTGACTTCATCTACTGCTGTCATGCACACCTTAATACTGCATTTTAAAATCTCCTAAGTTATAAACAAGCTACTGTATCTCCCATGGCCGTGTGTCTGCAGCTCACAGATGTGTTCTTATTTTTTCTTTTTTGTTTCTCTTCTTCCCACAAAGAAAACGTTTTTCTCCACCAAAGAACTGTGTTTAAACAGAAGTTCTGCCTACAGTGGGGGACAAAAGTATATTTGTGTTTTGTGTTTGTATGGATACAAACATGCATATAAATAATTCAGTATATCACCTTATTTTCCTGATATGTATATTAGTTCAGCTTTGCTTTCTGACTTGTGGTACTATGGTACCTTCCTCCTGGCACAGAAAAAAGGCTCAGTGCATTTTGAGAATCAGAAAATAGTGGCACATCATGAACCAGCAGCATCTGGTGTACTCAGCCTCAATCAGTGCTTGCCAAAGGAACACAGTGCTGCAAGAATGTCTGATAGCCTTTAATGTTTAATAGGCTTTTCTAGTACAATATTGCTCCCTTTTACTTTCTTTTGACTGCGCTGTCTAATTATCGTAAGTCATTGTATGTACTGCATTCTTTTGCAAACAAATATGTGCATGAGAATTTCATTTCTACCATGAATCTAACCGAGAATTTTCATAGCTACCGTGGCTATTGGAGTTTCTGTATGTTAACCAAGTGACTC
>PPHD01021399.1:0-13268 GCA_002909625.1 Bambusicola thoracicus | reverse complement strand
AATAGCTGACTAATTGGGGTGTCTCTGACCAGATGGCAAAAACTTATATCTGATTCTGTTCTCGCTTAGATGAGGAGAAAAAAAGAAATAGCAGTGTATAAAGCAGTGAAACAGTGTAGAATAGAGGTGGTTTAGGAAAGATGATGATGAAACCATTGGTGTTTTCCCCACTCCCTAGGAAGGCTAGCATGGCAGGCTGGGAATACTTAATTGAGGTTGGTAAACTTGCACTCAGGATGAAAATGGTCTGTAAGTTACAATTTATTTTAGTCTCTCTAGTAAAAGCAATGTAAAACAAACTCCCCCAGATCTGATATTTGTCACACATTTATGCTAACTTTTAAAAGGAACACGAGATGTAATAGAGGATGTATTTTAAGTGTGCTGTTTTTGTCTTCTGCTTTTTGTTCTCTTCTTCTGTATATTGGGTATATTGGTATTAATCCTAATGATAATTATGTGTTATGTGATTTCTCTGAAGGCTCAAAGAGCCTTAAAAGCCATGATTAAGCTGTGTTGTCTTATGTTATTATGTGTGTCATCTCAACCTCATGACCAATCAGTATATCTGTTCAAAACAAATGATGGATTTTTTTTCTGGATTTTATGATCTGGGAGCCTTATTATTAAATCAAAGTGGTATCTGCTGTTCTAGGTATTAATTCAGAAGATACTCAACTAAAGGTTCACAGTAAAAATACTTTCTGTGAGTTATTTTTCAACATAGTGTATTTGATTCCTTTTAAAGGTGTTAATTGCATTTGCTTCATCTTGAAGTTGATTCTCACAAAGTGAGCAGCAGCTTGTATTATGTCTCGATGTTGTTTCAGCTGTCTGGCCATAGAGACAGCCAGAATTTGTGTGCTTTACCTGAGCTGCAGCCAGCGCAGTACATCTGGATAATGTCATTTTTTGGGGGGTGAATGTTTAGCAAATCCTTCTTGTCAGGGAGAAGGGATTGTTCTCTGGTTGTTGAGACAAGTTCAGGAAAGGAGTAAGACCAGAATTTTCATCCTGTTCACTTCCCCACTGAACCCTTCCGATACCCTGTGAAGTTTATTCTTTGCAGAGATTTCAAATGAAATCAGAAATGAAAGTATAATAAAAATTAAAATGTACCGGAAACAAAACAAATCCACAAAATCCAGGATGTTGGCAGAAGTCATTTCAATTGAAAAATGGCACTGCGAGGAAGTCATTTTTATGTTGGAAGTTGCTAAAACATTCCAAAGGTTTGGGGATAAGACTGTAAGATGGCCATCTTGTGTTTCTGAGTACTTGTGACTGGGTGGCTTGACACTGCATCTAATTTACACGATCATGTGACCATTTATTTCCAGGAGTACCTCATTAATTCAGTTAACTAGCATATGCATGCTGGCTGTTTGCTTTTATCCTCTTTCAGCATGAGGTTTAAGGATTGAACTTACTGTGCATTATTGTTATCTGCTCTGAAGGCTGTCTTGGCAATTTCCTTCCTTTCATGCAGCATGCGTTAGAAAAATCCCAGGGTGCTCTAGCAAAAACGATGCTCTGTGATAAATGGGGACTGTTTGCAGCTTGAAGATGGGGGAACTATGGTATAGAAAATGATATAGAAAATGAAAGGATTTTAGACAATTTTCAGAAATGAGATGAACTCTTTTAGGTGAAACTTCTCTAGAAAAATTCTGCAGCGTGTGACCATTTGAAGGGAAACTTCACTTGGTAGCCTCTGCTGAAATTAGAGGTAGCTGAAAATACAGTCAAGTGAAGGAAGCATCATGCTTAATATTAAATAGTGCCATATTCCTGCCTGTACCAGTAGCAGAAGTGGTTATTGGTACTTCAACATACACCATATTTGATTCAGTGTTTTGTTTTTTAGCAGTTTTCTCCGTGCATTTTCTCTGAGAAATAAATAAGACTAACATAGGAATTGTATTTAAGAAAAAAGTATTTTTAACAACGTGGGGGTATGGTATTGATGAGTCATGAATCTTACATGTTGACTTATGTAATACACAGCTAAGAGGAGACATTTTTGGGCTCTCTTCAATGACATGTCTTTACAATATGAGTCTGAGTGATCAGTGTGTTACGCTCTACTAAGCTTTATACGTGAAGATGAGGCAGATATTGACTGCTGTTTGCAATATCTACTGTATATATAGATATATATATCGTCTCAGATCATATCAGAACTCATGCTTGAGCTTTTTCGGTTTTGAAAAGCGACGATACACAAATCTATTGATTCTGCTGGCTGAGTTGAACCTATAACATGTACAAAAGCTTCAGTAGTCCTCCCAGCTACACTTAAAATCTTGGACTTTCTTGGTCTGTTGCACTACTGAGGTGCATGTCAAAGGATCTAAGTAGCTACCACTCAAATCTGTGATCTTGTCACTTGAATTCAGATAAGCCTCTAAGAATAGTGAGAAGTGGTACTGAGTAAGGTATCTATTGTTGTCTCTTGTACCTGAAGGAGTAGGAGCTGTTTGCAGTGATCCCTTTGACAAGTCATTAGAACTGCATGTCTCTTTTTCTTGATTTACAAAGACTTTACAGTGATTTCTTTTGCTGGGATCTGCAAGAAGAAGAATGTAGTCTGTTTGGATTAGGTCCCATAGCATGCCCCGGTGGTGGTTTCCAAGTGAGGCAGTGGTAGAATAGCAAGTATAACTTGAGCTTTCTGAGAAATAAGCTGGGGTCCTATCAGTAGGAACAGCCTGTTTTTTTTTTTTTTCTCCGCAGACTTATCTGCGGAACTGGAGGATGCTTCCTTCTAGGTATTTATTTTTGATTGTCAGCTGTGGAGAAATGTTAGAAAGTAGCATGTATTCTCAGTAACAGTGTTTTTAAACATTTGGCGTCTGGATGGAATATGTTGCTTATGAATCACTGATGTAATAAGGAAAATACTTTATCAGAAAGCATTTGAGCCTCTTTCCTGAGCAGCTGAATAAACTGCTTTCTTGAGGCAAATATTGTTGTTCTGTACAAGGCAATCTTTATCACAGTTCAGACTAGGTCTAAAAGATATTTCTCACCTTCCTTTCCCCTCACCCTATCTGCTCCTATTCAACCTCTTACTAAAAGACTTTGGTATAACAAAGGACGTGAGAGCCTTGGAGCTGGTGCATATGACAGCAAAGGCATGTTTTTGCTGTCAGTGTGTGTCTGACCATTTTGCAATTTACTGATGGAAAGAAGGAGGAGTTTCAGGCTACTTGCAGCTTTAGTGTTTACCTAGGACATGTTTCTTCTGCTGTCGATAGAAGAAAAATTACTTAATGGTTGTTCTTCCTTTTTGGCACAAGCATTTATTGTTTCTTCATGCAGCCTTTCTGTGGATTTGAAAAGAAAGCAAAAAAGAACATGAGAGAATATAATTTAGCAGCTGTTCCTACAAAGATGATACAGGATAGCTGGAAAGGATGGGGTGAGCAGCAGGGCGACTAGGTTTGGCAGACCTTCCTGCATTGTGTTCCAGGTACACCACTGAGCCTACACCTCACCAGCTTGTCTGTCTCCATCACTTACTGACAACCGTAGCCTTCTTACAGCACATGTTACTGTTCCATAGATGTAGATGGAGCATGTAAACTCCTAGATTTGGTGCTCTCTTTCGCTCACAGTGAACTTCTATTTCACCAGCTTTGCTCCCCTGGGTTGAAGATGAGGCTTGATCTTCCCAATTGGAAATGAATATCAGCTTACTTTCCTGGAACAGTTGGAAGTTCATTTAATAGGATGTCTCAGATTTCTCCAGGGACCCATATGCCTGAGAGCTCTATCTTCTCAATTAAACCATAGATCCTCTCTTTTTCAATTTCCTGTGACTGCTGAAAAGTGATTTTTTTTCTTGTACTTGTTACCATTTCTTTAGGGTTTTTCTGTCTTCTTTTCATTGTCATTATTTGTATTCCTAGTAGAATTTGACTGTGTTAACAACTTGTTTGCAGGTATCTGGATAAGGATTTTTCCAGGGCTGGTATGGTGATGGCTTTTACATCATCTTGAATTTCCTGTGCCTCAGTTCCTTCACTGACTGAAATTGCAATGGTGAGGAACAATGAAAGAAAAAAGTGAAGGGATTAGCATGGAAGATATGGAAGATTCCCACACCTGTTTTCTTAATTAGTACCGAAGTTTTTCCTGTGATCTCCTCTGTTCAGAAAAGGAAGAATAAAAAATTGTCATGACAAGAAGCTCTGAGCCTGGAACTGGGCCTAGTTAAAGCTCTTGCTGCAAGTGAGATATATATTTTTCTTGTATTCTGTGGTATCACATCGCAGCACTCTTCGTTAGTACACTCTGGGTTTGTGTTCTTTTCATTGTTCTTGTTAAGCTTTTTCTATTTTGCTGAGATTTTTTTGCTCGTGTTTTGCTGTGGTCTTATCAATTGATCTTCATCCATTTAGTGAATTTTGACTAGACGAAGTTGCTTTTTTGAGCATATTGAAATTCTTTAGCCAAAAGGAATGAACCTAGCATAGTGTTGCCATTCCTCACCCACCCTGATCCAAGCTCTCCTGGGTGGGTAGTGTCTGCTCATTTTGTTTAAATGTCAGTCTCAAACCATGCCTTACCATTAGTCTGTGCTGACGTGCTAGGGGAAGGGATGGTTTCAGGGGCAAACTCCCTGAGATCTTCACAACCTGTTCCCCTGAGCTTCTCCTGAAGCCTTTGCAAGGGTTCTGCTGGTGCTTAGGTTTGCCTTGCGGTGCTTCAGGGAGGCATTGCTGTGGGGTGGAATTGGTTGGAAATGACAGAACACATAAGTGACAAGAGGAAAAGTGACAAGAGGAACAGTGGCAGAAGTGGGGATTAGCTTGTGACTACTTGGAAGGAAGAAAGAACGAGAACTACTTACCACAGTTTCATTACTGCAGGAAGACAAATAATGGATTTTCTTACTCTGGAATAAATATTCACACTTACAGCTCCAGCTGTAGAATGAGGAACTTCTCAGACAAATAATTATAAATGAATATTAGATAAAAACAATTCAAAACATTTTTCCTTCTGAAGAATTCTGAGTCTGTCTTGTCCAGAATTTCTTGCCAATAAAGGACAGGTAGGGTGTGACAGAAGAACTTGACAAAGTTGCTTGTTAGATATAAGGAAAAGGAAGTGGAGAAAAAGTCACGAAATATAAAAAGCAAACACAAAAAAACCAACAGCATAATATTACATTATATAAAGATTTTATTTATTAAAATAATTTTAGGAAAGCATTAGAATAGCTTCAAGTCTGAGCTGCCAAAAGGATCAGAAAAGCAGTTTCTGAATTAATATATTGGCTGTTGTACTCAGCAAAGTCATAACCACACCAGATATCTCCTGAAACTTCATGGACTCAGAGTTAAGGAAACATTCCTTATTTCATTTATAGATCTTCAGTAAAGATAAGATGTTGAAAATCTGTCCAAATCAAATCTGTGTTGACTTCTGTTGCTTTTATGTCTACATTTACTGAAGAGACAGGATGCAAATATCAAATTTATTGGAAAGATAAGTGAAGAGGAAAACAGGTTCAAGCCAGGTAGATAAGTCTTGGGGTGGGAACTTGCTGTGCTCAACTGCCCACACAGTGCTGCCAACATACATGAGTCACGAGCATCAATGCCACTTCCATTTATAGATTTCTTAGGAACAGAGGCAGATATGAAAGCTTTTGAGTGGTAAATTTTTAGGAAGGTTTAGAATGGAATTGTTGTGTGGTTTTAGTCATTTCTGTGGATCTCAGGGTTTCCAGAGTCATTCCTCTCTGGTGAATTACTGAACTAATTGCCAAAAGAAACTCCTGTCCTCTGAAGAGATAGAAAAGCTTTGATGATGGTATTTGTTCCTAGAACAACATTCAAACCATCAAAAGCCTTCATATAAAACATGAGAAATGAAACATTATGCTTCAGAAGAGTATCAATATGTCAAAATACAAACTTCTTGAAATAAAATATTTAGTCTCTTTTTTCCTAAGGGAAATTTCAAAACTATTAAGAACACATTGAAACTGTTTCACATTCTGACTATTACTAAGCTAGACGATTGCCCAGTTATTTTACCTGTAAGGCAGATACAAGCTTGTTGTAGATTGGAAGACAAGGGTAGTTCAAACAAGCTTTTGTGCATGCATGCGTGTAAGTGAATGTGTGTTCAGAAAAGTTGTGTATAACTGCATTGTTTGATAGGCTGGGTGTACCATGTAGTGTTCATCTATTAACCAATATTCCTATTTAGTATGTGCACTCATGCTTATATATAAATATCATAAATTGTATCAATGCACCCATTTACTGAGAAACCAAGATTCTGAAGAAACATTCCAGAATTTTATTGCAACATCTTATAGGAAGAATGGTCTTTGTGTCCAATGTGATCTAAGCCCTGAATTGGTTTTTAGCATATTCAATTCAAACTGGAATATCATTCAATGCTAGACTTATCCTACAAAAGCATATTAGTCAAATAGACATGCTGCCAGTTTAATATACAATTACAAACCTTTACTTTTCTACACCATGATTAGAAGTGTAGGCTGTGGAGAATTTTATGCCAAGAGAAGGAAAGACCTTTAAAGAAATATTCCTAACAAAATTAAAAAAAAAAAAAAAGTTAAGTGTAATTAGCATACATTTAAAAAATGTAATAAGCATTGAGTTACTGAGAGGTGTAGTAAGAAACAGCTGCTAACTTTTAATGACAATTAAAATTTTAGCACTATCTCTTAATTGTGAGCTTCTGTGCGTACTATGAAATATGTGCTGTTGAGCATATTTAGTTATTTATGCCTTTAATTATTATAGCGTATGATTTCCAGTTTAATAAGAGGGAGGGGGGAACAAAGCGTGGAAGATAAATCCTAAGGCTGTGTAACTGTGAGAATGTAATTCTGTTATGTTTTTTTCTTTGAGGCTACTGGCATTGTGGAACAGGTATTGGGAACTGCAAAATGTCCACTGAGGACAACACCTGTGTGCCTGAAAGAATTATCAGGCTTCCTGTAGCAATATTTGTTGTTTCTATTATTTCCTTTGAAGTATTTTTCTTACTCTTTATTTAATGCTGTAAAGTAACTGAATGTTGCTGCTTATTATCTTTATAGAGCTTTGGTAAAGGTAAGATGTTGAAAATCTGTCCAAATCAAATCCATATTGACTTCTATTGCTTTTGTATCTACATGATTTAGTGGAGGGTTGTTAGAGTTAGGGTAGTACGGTTAGGTTGTGGTTGGACTCAATGATCTTTAAGGTCTTTTCCAACCTGAGCAATTCTATGATTCTATATAAGTGCACCTACATCTGTGTATATGTATATATGTGCCTGTTATTATAGATAATGTCCATGTCTGGGACAGTTGTGCAACATCAAAAGTTAACTCGGGAGTATCTTCCTTAACAGGGTGCGCACATAATGTCTTGTATTTAAGTTCTATGAATGTAGTTCAGATTGAGCTGACATTTTTACCAATGTCCTATATGAATGTCTTAACCTTGAGGCAATTTAGGGTGTTATGATTTCAGTCTCTCTAGTGAAAATAGCTCTGCTTTATGTAATTAATTAAAATACTAATTGAATCTGGATCTTTCACAATTTAGGATGAGTCCCATAACCAGTGGGCTTAGAAGAACGGCCTCGTTAGCCCTGTGGATGTGTAATTAGTTATACAAGATGAGGTTACTCCAGTAGAATAATTGAGAGCAGCTCACCTGAGAATATCTAAGAGCCAGGTATTTAGTGCACTCACGCACCTAGGTTATAGAAGATCCTGCTATGACTTAGCCTGAGCTGGGATTTGATTTATGGCATCTCAGTGAGGCTGTGTCTCTTAGACTGTGGGTTGCTTCAGTGAAAGCTTGTCTAGAATTTTTGAGTGGTTTGGGGTTTATTTGAATAAAGATGATAAAAATTGATCCTTAAAAGTTTTAGTAGTGAAAGAAAAGAGTTTCTTCTTGTGAAGGAACTGCACAAGAACTGCACAAGAAAATGAAGAACTTATAGGAAGTAAAAATGCATCTACAATTATTGACTCCTGGAATCATAAACTGGTTAATATTATGATTTATCTCAGTGTCTAATAAAAGTCACTCCTGTTGTTGATAGGAAAAGTAGACAGGGGAAACATGATATTTGCATTGGCTTGTATTTATGTTCTGATTACTGCAATTGTTTATACATCTTTATTTCTCCTTACTTTGGATTTATGGCAAAGCCTTAGCACTTGTTTATAATAGATTCTGCCTACTTAGCAGCAGTTCCTTTGGGAAAACAGAATTCAGATAACTAGGCAACATTGCAACCTGTCTGCTGTTCATAGGATATGACAGCCTTCCTCCTTGCATGATGTGTGACTGTGTGCCTGTTGGTGCTCTTGTCAGCCTGGTCCCAGGCAGCTGTGATATGAGCTGTCCCCTGTCAGATGTTTTCTGTGCACCATGGTTGGGCTGCGGGTAATATTGGCAAGAGGCACTTGTATGGATTCTGCTGCCCAAGACCTTGACTGTATCTGTTTCTCAGAATGAATGGAGAACTTCCATGCAAGTGCACCAAGAAGAAATTTGAACTCCAAATGTTGTTAACCCCTCAAAGAACTTTAAGCAGAACAGAAACTGTTTTGGTCACCTGTAATGGCATGCTGCTCGTATGTGACTGATGAAACTGTGTGATGTATTATGAAACAAGAATGTAAGTGAACCTGCACTAGTTGCTGGCTTTGGCTTCCACCCATGCACCCAGGTTCTCTGCAGGGCTGCTGTGTACGCATATGTGGGATTGCTCCAACCCACCTGCAATAGCTTGCGGTTGGCCTTGCTGAACTCCATCAGGTTCTCATGGGTGCACGTCTCAAGCATATCCAGGTCCCAGGCACCCCTTCCTTCTGTTGTTTCTACTGCACCACTCAGTTTAGCATCATCAGCAAACTTGCTGAGGGTGTATTCAATTTCACTGTCCAGGTTGTTGATAGAGATGTTGAAGAGCAATCTATTCCTGGATTAATGTGGAGTAACTATTAGCCTCAATTTTTTGTCTTCCTTGCCAAGGATGTGACCAACATGTGTCTGCTAGTAACTTGTTTGTTTCTGTCGTTTGGAAAATGAAATGGAAATAATCACAATGTACTGTAAATGTATAACTCAAGCTTTCTTACGCAAAGCTGCTTAGTTTGTTCACAGTAGATAATTTTGTTGCACCTCAATCATGACTAATGTTAACAATAATGGGAATATTATACATTCTTGTCTTATTCCAGTTACTACTACAAACCACTGGACTTTGTGACAGCATGGCTGCTTTCAAAAGCTTTTTGGAAATCTCTAATATTTTTCATGAAAGGTTCTTGTCACTTCACATTAGCTCTATAAAATGAGAGCAGCCACTTGATGCTGATGTTTTAAAACTTCTTTGGTGCTTTATGCTCTGGAAACCTGCTTGCTTCTTGACAGGTTGTGGAAGAAAATTGCACTTCATTTTTTTTTTTCTCCTCATATTGAGAATTTTTTTTTTTTGCTAGATTTAGAGACTAGCAATGCTACTGTCATCTGAAATGCCTGTTCTGGGTCCCTTTTTTGATTGCATCAATGTCTTCTGAACAGTTTGTAACCTCTTTTAATGCCTTAGAGGTGGCTAAGGGGCTATTTGTTGCTTATTTAACAAAGGCTCTCTCGCTTTCCATTTCTGTGTTTACTCACCTTTCTTGTTTCTGATGCTTTGAGCCTTTTAAATCACTGCTGAACTGTCAGAAAGTCTTTATCATGAGATCTTGTCCATTTTTTTTTAGACGTATCCATTCAAGACAATATAGACATACATGTCTTGAACTTTGCTCTCTACTCAGAATTTTTCTGCTTAGGTTGACAGGGCCTCCAGTACTGCTTTCAAGAAATCTATTAGCTGTTTAGCTGCTCTATACAGATAGTGTACAGATAAGAAAGCTCTCTTTTTCACTCATATTTTCAGTTTCCAGATGCCATTTGTCAAAGTGTGTCTGCTGATCCTTTTTCGACTCATTCTGGCCTATCAGGCAGTGTCACTGGGCTTTTGTCCCTTGTTTTTCTCCTAGCTTCTTATCATGCAGTCCTTTGTGGTTTTTTTCCCCCCCTCCCCCCCATTGCTACTAAAATAGCACCAGAAGGCTGGTTTTCCCTTTTTCATTTAATTCTGTTTGGAAAAGTGTTTCTACTTTCCAGCTGTTCTTTTCCTAGTGTCTTTTCTGCAGAATAATTGCAGTTATTGTAAGATACCCAGGTCTTTAAGTTGAAAAGTGCTTTTTAAGGTTTTGGGCTTTCTGTAATTGATCATTACCTGGAAACCATTTTTGAGGTTCTTATCTTTAATTTTCACTTTAGCTGACTAAAATTTATTGTTGTATTCTGTAGTTTTGCATTTGTAAACTTTTGCTGAGGAAATTCAAAAATTGCTTTAGAAGAAAATGCTTAAATTTCTGTCTTCTTGCAAGTAGAAAACGTCAAACTTGAGGCTTTCTTTTTGAAAACCACATGACAAATTTAAAAGCCGCTTGGAGCTAAAGTCTCTATACCACCTTTGGGGTACCAGCTCTGCCATCATGAGATGCACATACTGCAAGTAATGTTCAAATCTAAGACACCAGAGGAGGAGAAAAGGATGTTAGACCGTGAGGACAAGCTATGGCTATAAAAAGAGCAAGGTGGAAAAAAGAAACTAAAATGTTAAAGAGTATTATAAAATGTTGACATTGAAAGCTATGTTTTCATTTCAGCTGAAAGTTATTCTGTAAGTTTGGATAGATTAAAAAATAATAATAAAAATAAGGGTAGGAACTGTCTTGTGTTTTCTAGAAAACTGTCCAGGAATCAGCTAGGCAGAAGATATAGTTTCCTACTTGCATCATTTGTACCTCTGTTTTAAATTTCCTCATTAAATTTTTTTTTAATTGTATGTGGATTATCCTTACCATCAGAAAAATTGACGATGTTTTGGGACCACAGAAGTCTTAAAGTTTATTCCTAGAACTCTTGTATATAACTTCAGTCTGATTTATGATTCCCTCTTTCAAAAGGTGCATGAAATTGCAGACATTCTTCCATTCTTGCAGCTTTTACAAATCTTAAGTACATGAGTTATGTTGGAACTGTTGTTGATCTGTTATGGAAGTTACAGCTTTCCTTTATTTTTGTTCCCACAGGAACTTCATGATGTTTTTCAATGTAGGTTTATTTTCTGGTTTATTTCTCCTTGTTTGGTGATCTGTAGCTTTGTTATCTAAAGATGTAAAAACCACAGGGCTTTCAGTTGTTGTTACTTTTTCTTGTTGTTTGTTTGTTTTTCCAATACTTTCAAGTGGCAACAGAAGTGTTTGGCAAAAGACTACCATGAATATATGTGCTATTTTTGAAGTCTGTTCTCCAAGATCTAATACAGACTGGAATTATGTTGCTCTAAATGAGAGCTTGCTTGAGCTAGTAGAGCATGTGTTTCTTTGTGCATTCATTTTTGTTGGGGTAGGCAAACTAGCAAGACAAGATTTATTCCAAGAGAAAGGAATATCTGGGAATGAGCTGGTTGTTTGAAATACATGGCCCCTGGGCATGACAAGTAGTTGTTTCACAAATAACATCAGAATTCTTTGTACATCACAGTATATATGTGTGTTAGGTGCTCTCTAATAAGAGTGCTGTGTGGGTGTATCAGCAGATGGATTTCAGTGAGAGCTATCTGAAAGTGTCAGACAAACTTTTGCTTATTATCTCTATGTAATGAGTAGGTAGAATAATAGTTTTCAAAGACTTGCAAGTATTTAGGACAGTCAGGACCATTCAACCATCCAGTAAGACTTTTATGTATGTCAGAACAATGTGTTTCTGAAAATAATTCTAATGCTACCAAACTGCTATAATGACTCAATGAGATATACTGTCTAGAATGTGAAAAAGTGCAGGTGAGGGAAGTATTAAGATCTGTATGTTGGTGACAGGTCAGCACACCTCAAGTACCTTATAGTGAATTCCCCAAATGTTCTACTCATAAGTATTGGGAAACAAGCATCTCTTTCTTTGATGGCATCCTGGAAAGACTTCTTTCATCCTGTATAACTGAATACTAATTTAAATGATTGTATTAGGCTGTCTTCATATTGTAGCTTGTGAATGTCATTAAAAACAAATTTTCACTATTCCTGGCAATATTACTAGTGATTTCAGATGGCTTGTATCACCTTAATGTGACTGATTTCTGAACCTTCCTGATGACCAGAATGGGGTTGTCTGTTCTTGCATAGAAACTGGACAAGTCCAGAGCATTCTTGTGCTCCTGCACCCACTGAGGTTAGTGCAAGAGTACTTAGTTATTTCAGAAGGAAGCCTGTTTGGAAATCAGTAAAATGCTGTCACTTCAACCCACCTGCCTACCAACACTTCTGCTTAATTACCAGAGATTAAAATAGTAAAACTGAACACAGTTACTTGTTTACTGGGAAATGTAGTGATCTTTTTTTTCCCTTTTGTACATGCTTCCCCATTATGCCTGAGCCTTCCCTAAGGATAGAGCTTATTTGTTTATGTTCAGAGGGCTAACTGCTACTGTGATGAGCAGTTTACCTGCAGTGGCATTGGCAGGAGTCATTACGGACAGTTGTGAGAGGATGTCAGCACAGTGCTCAGTAGCCATGTAAAACACAACAAATTGCTAGAGGAAAGCAGAGATCAAAGTGAGTATCATTATACCACCGTAGATTTTTATGATGTATCCATGCATACATCTCTGCTCCTCCTACATTTCAGAAAAGGATGTCATGGAAGTGAGAACAGTACAAAGGAAAGCACTTAGTAATCAAATGTGTAGAAGAGTTTCTGTATGAGGAATAGCTAAATAATTGAGAATTCTTCAACCTGAGGAAGGGACAGGTGGTCCCTGGCCTACAGATCAGTACCTGGAGGAGCCACCAATGTGATTGTGCCATGTCCTCCTCTTCCATTTTGTCCAACTGCTATAGGCTACTGTTGGAGAGAGAATGTTGGTCTACACAGATCTTTGATATGAGCCATGTGTTTTTCTTCAAGGTTGATAAATCCTTTGTTTCCAATGTCAGGGCCATTGCTACGAATGTAAAAGACCTCTCCAATGCTCTTGATCAGCTTCTCAATCTGTACTCTCTCCAGGGAGTTCTACTGTCTGGTATCACAGAACAGATTACTAAGGCTTCAGATAGGAATCTTCTTGTGGCTGTAGAAGAAGCTTATTTAAACACAAGATGTTTCAGAGGAAATAGCAGGAGGTAACAAATCACTGTTTCCTGATAAAAA
>PPHD01021397.1:0-13269 GCA_002909625.1 Bambusicola thoracicus | reverse complement strand
TGTTCATCTTGGTGTTGAGCTGCAGTCTTGGTGCCCTAAATCCATGCACACATCTTTCTATGCCAAAGCAGTAACTTGAATTTTTTTTTAATTCCCTCCCAAATGACATCTGAGATTTAAAAGTGAATGACATTGTTTGAGTACCTGTGTAGATGAGGAAAGCAGAGTTTAAATAGCTTTGAAGCAGCTTACATAATGTGTAAACGTCTCTGTTTCTTAACGTGATACAAGTTGAAATATTCAGCATTTTAAGTAATATGAAGTAAGGAATATCTTATATCTCAATCTGTTTTGTTGACCAGAACTTAGTAGTTTCACAAGGTGCATGAGGCTCCAGTTCTCTGTCTCCATCTTCCTTTTTCTGAGCACCTTTTTTCATCCTCTGTCCTTCTAATTTCCTCATCTTCTTTGTGGCTATTTATTTATTTATTTATTTCATTTGTCTTTTGGTTTTATCTTGAGAATTGAATTTTGGATTTTTCTGGGAAAGGAACGCTCTTGAAAGAGTCACTCTGTGGTCCCTCTCTGCTCCTGGATGCTGCAGGAGCTGCAGGGAGTCAGAGTTGGAAGGATTTCCCCACTAAAAATTGCAGTAGTGACTTGAGTTGGAGCAAAGTTGTTTTCCTTTCAGGACAGGTTCTTCTGCTCTGGGAGCACAATGAGGCTTGTTGCTTGGAAGGAAAAGCAGTCTCTGCAGGTTGATAGCTACCCGCTGTCATGCACCTGTAGGGCTTGTGCTGGTGGCATTGGCTGCAATGGATTGTTGTTGTTGTTTGATTTTCTTTGGGGAGAGATATCATTTTTGCTTTGTTTTGTTTTCTCTGGCAAGATAAAACAAAAGCCTGGTGGGAAAAGTGGCTTTGCAGAAGCCACAAACAGGAGCATAAGGAGGTGCTGTGTGTGGACCCAGGGGCAGCACAGCAGGGCTGGGCATCGTGGTGGTGATGTTTTGCTTTTGCTGGGACCTCCTCTTCAATGTGCACTGTGCCCAAGACTATGAACATGTGGAAGCTTATGATTTAGTGTTTTACGTGGCAGCTGTGTGGCATGTATGATGTCTGTTCCTCAAACCAAATACTCCAGACACCTGCCTGCCTTTTGGAAGTGCCTTTTATGAGAATAAGGCATGCTCAGTGCCAATTAGCCAAATGCTGATCGTCTCTTCCTTTCTGTGCTCATTCTATGGAAGAAATAGTACTTAAGTTTAGCCACAAATGTTCGTACTTCAACATTGGGTTGAAATGGCTTGATGGCATCTGTTGAGTCCTTCTTGCTCACCCCTATGGGAGCTGCCCTGCATGAGTGAGGCACTCAGCGCCTCTGCCTTGGGCACATCTCGGGGTCTCAGCACAATGCAGTCCCTGTGATGGGTGAAGTCTCCTGGCCTTCAAGGTTCTCTGGGAGTGAGAGCTCAACTGGAATGAGAGGTGGACAAAGGGGGATTGTTTGGCTTTTTAGTTTTGTAGAAAGAAGAGAATTTTAAAAGCAATGTTACAGATGCTCTTTCTTCCCCTTCTTACCTTCATCTCTTTTAATATGCCATCTACTTCTAGCTACAGCTGTCCTCAAGATCAGTGTCATCTGCAAAGTATAATTATGTGCATCAGGAGAAGCATAGCAGTTTTGGGTTGGATTTTTTTTTTTCATTTATTTATTTATTTATTTATTTATTTATTTTCCTTGGGAATCATCCATTAGTAATGAGCACTTGACTTCCAAAGGCGTTTGTAGGTCTGTGGGGTGGCCTTGATGCACAGAAAGTTGAAGAAATGTGCTTGGAGGTCTTCTGTACATCGGCCTGGGGGATGCAGAGAATGTAATAATCATGACACTGTTACATGGAATCTGATTCTGACTTGAAAGGACATCTGCAAGATCACATCTTATCTGTTTGTCTTGTGTTTTTGTATTTTAACACTTTTTCCATGCTGGAAAATGAAAGTTTATGGTGGCGTGCATTAAAATCCAAATATTTATTTTTCTTTCAGTTTGGAAACAATAACAACTACATGAACATGGCAGAGGCAAATAATGCATTTCTTGCTGCAAATGAGGTAGATATTTTTCTTTTCTTTTATCTATGCTTATGTTCTACTGTTTGCTTAGATAATTTAACAGACTGTGAATGGGTGAAGAGTGAAAGGCTGAATTTCTGTGTGTTTTATGGAGCACAAAATAAAGACTTTAATGAGAAAGAAAATAACCTGACAGCTCTTCATTACTAGTCAATTTAGCTGTCCATAAGGCTGTTACTTACATAGCATGTCAATAGAAACAAATCTGCTTTATGTACGAAAAAAAAATCATAAACAGAAGGAAACAAATAAACAAGCTTAGTAACAGGCAATCCTAGCTAATGTGCTAATTTCTGCTATGGATACAAATATTTTAATTTGGGTTCTTAATAGTCAGCTAAGTTAGAAGAGCAAACATAACTTTGTTCCTGAAGGCTGCATGCTGCATGAGGGAACAGGGCTGGGAACAAGCCTGGGCTGGAAGCTGTGTGTGCTCAGTGGTTTTGGATGGGAGATGGGAAGAAGGCATGGCAGCTGTGGCCTGCGTGCATTTGTTATTACAGGAGGGCCCCTTCTAACCAGCTCATAGTCCATCAACACACTAATATTGACCTCAGCTCCAGACAGAAACAGCTTTTGCTCATCGCTAAAAATCAGCATCTCTTATTCCAAAGAGAGTGAGAGGATGGAAAGTGCAGGAGGCCACTGCCTCGTAGTTCATGTGACCATGTAAAGAACTCTGTGTTTATATAGCGTGTATCCCATAAATGATCTTCCAGACATAAGAAAAGGTTAAAACCTGGGCAGCACTGACTTCACCTGGTAATTCAGTTGCAGGTATTCTCAGAATATTAAAAAAAGAAAAAAAGGAAAGAAAAAAAAAGTGATCTCGGAGAAAATAAGTAGAAGAGTGCAATGATAAATATGAAGGTTGGAATTAAGAGTCTTATTTTATGAATCACTTATACAATGGTCACCATCGCTTTTTACCCAGCAAGACTGCTTAGATAAGGGAATATTGTTTGGCACTAGCTCCAGTGTTATTTGTGATAATGAACACAAACCCCATCTGTAATGACAACATGATGTTTCTTTCTGTAGAATTTCTTTCCTACATTTGAATCAAACATTGATGAAAGCTCTGCTGCCAGCAGCTGTTCAGAGACAATTTAATTCCAGCTGTGATAATTCACCGTGTCAGACATTGGCTGTTATATGTTGATACAACAGTTCTCCAGATTTGCATTTTTATCAAAAGGAACAAATGTTTTGAACATTTCAGTACAGATGGCATTTAACCATGCACACAGTTTTTGTGTCTGTGTGTTTTTATAAAGTGTGTAAGATATAAATATTTGAAAAGTTAATAACTTAAAAAAAATAATAATTGGTAAGATGAATCTCACAAACGTTAGACTGTCTTTTGGGCGTAACAGCAGTTTTCTGAAGTCCTGGATTGCGTGCTATGCAGAACCCTTCTGCGGTCTGAATGGCCCAGTGATTTGAATTTAGGACTTTAGAATAAGGGGCACGCTTTCTTCTTAGATTACGTCTATTGCATCTTCATTCTTATGTCCTTGATATGTTTTTTTAGAAGGATACACACACACCTGGAAAGGTTATACTGTGAGAATTAAATTTACGTTTAGAAATTGTTAAGGCATTCATCAATTCACTTGCCCATTTATAGTAAGCTGTGACTATTAAGATCAACATTGTTTCTCTATGTGAAATAGAGTATTATTGTCTGGCTGTGTTATATATTTACACAGATGTCCTAGATTTATTCTACTAGATGAGGAAAGAGGATCCAACTCTTATAATTACTACTATCTCATAAATACGACGAGTAAAGGAAGGTTCAAATGTACTATAATACTGATTTCACTGAACTCTTTTACTTGAACAGGGAATGAAAATATCATTAAGTGCTAGCACTTGCATTAAAGCACAAGCCTAACTTTGCAATTACTGTATTACAATGGATTTAATTATAGTGTTTTTACATTAACGTGACGATAGATTTCTCACTAGCATTTTGGTCATGAGCACTGCTAAGCTAGAAGCCCATTTTATTCCTGTAAATAATGCCTTAAGATTGTAATCCTAGAGCACATTCAGGCTAAGAAGCTTCACATTTGCTTTATGTTTTCTGTCTCTATGTCATGATTACCACGACCCATTTTAAAGCACCTTAAATATTTATTGAAATAATATTTCAAGTGTTAATTACAGTGGTAATGAAAACAGCCAAATGCCACATATCAAGAATGAGTGTTTATCCGTATTGTTAATGTGATATGTTAGATTTCATTAAGCAGTAATGGGGTAGCAAATGAGTCACAAATTACAGTTGCATCTGTTACTAGACCACATTAGTGCCAAAATAACTGCAAATGCAGCCATAGGGTTATGTTCATTAGCCAACCACTTCTCGTGGCCAATCCATCCTTTGTGTTTGTGGACTAAGGGATCTACAGGGAGAAAAAATCACACCTTTTGTGATACGGCGGAGTCAAACATCCAGGCCCAGCCTTCACGTCCAGAATTAAGTTGCAGCATTGCGCTCGCATCTCAGCAGGCTGACGGTACTGCAGACCGCAGCAGTCTGGGACCTCATCATTTCTGGTGCGAGACCAATAATGACAGCTGACAGGTTCTATATGCAAGCAAAGGTTTTTCTTGTGTTTCGGTTTCCATCTTCTCTCAAGCGGTTATTAATTTATATCATCATTAACAGTTTGAAGGATGACAATTTGCGGCAGTTAATGAGATCTTTCACTGAACATATCATTTTTAAATTAACTGGCATTAAGTCACTCTTTCAAACAATGTAAATAATACATAAAACAATTTCCCCCCTCTCATCTAGAATCCTGAACTAATACAAACAAACAAATCCCAGAGCAGCGTTGCATGTCCAGAACAAGACAGAGTGCCTATTTTAGGATTGCCAACTGCCCAGTTTGATCAAGACAGTCCTGATTTGGGTCCATTTAAAATGGCCTAATTTCAAGCACTGGATTTCTATTATTGAGTAGCAGTGGACCTGAAATAATATATGAAAGTTCATTTAACTCACAAGAAATTTGAATAAGCATAGCTCATTTGTTTCTCAAATAAAAGTCAGCAATGTTGAAGCCAGATACAGGCTCTGCTTGAATAAAGATCGTCTACGACATACACGTGCACGTGTACGAACATGCACAGACACTGAAGATAACTGGCAGTAAATGTTTTGCTAAAGGCATCTTAACAGGTGTTTGGTTTGCAACAAACCTACTGTTTAAACAAAGCTGGCTGGCTTTGCAAAGCTGCGGTAATCACTCGCGCTGTTTTGTACATTGCTCTCTTCCAAATTACAAAACTGGTATGTAAAAGGATGCATTGCACTTATGGGATGAAGAAGAAATAAGGACCAGAATTATTGTATTTCATGTTTATGAAGAAGGTAAAAAGGAGACAAAAGATGTGGCATGGTCGGTTCTGAATTAATGTTGTGTGTGTGCTACAAAATTGTCGGTATTTTATGAAGCATGAGAACAATATAAGCTGTTTGTGCTATTTCACTAACATATCAATAAAGTGGCAATTTGTTATACAGCCAAATCCAGTGTAGCTGATACTCAGACTAACAACAAAGACAGATGTTGCTAATTAAGCACGCATTAAAAAACTGTTAATACTGATACTCTATTAAAGCCATATGATAATTAGACCTAAATCCTTAATCAGAATGATCCACAAACCCCTTTAGTATATGAAACTTTTTTTTTTTTTTTTTTAATTATGAATAGAGTTTGCATTTGAGTGCAAAACAAGACTTGAATGACTGGTCAAATGTGGCTGCCTAGAACAGTGTGCTCTAATGTGTTTGCCTTGTCCTGTCCTTTTCTAGCAGACGTTCCACACCCCGAGCCTGGGGGATGAGGAGTTTGAAATCCCACCTATCACACCCCCGCCTGAGTCAGATCCTGCACTGGGGATGGCAGACATCCTGCTGCCCTTTCAGGGCCTTGGAGACCAGCTGCCAGCGCAAGGAAATGAATTTACACCCCAGTTTCCCCCTCAGAGCTTGGATCTCCCCTCCATTACTATATCCAGAAATCTCATGGAGCAAGATGGCGTCATCCACAGCAATGGATTGCACATGGTAGGTTCAGTTCTGCGTTTCAGTTGTAAAATCTTGTCTGTCAATGCATGATAATGTAGTTTTGGATCATGTATCAGTTTTAATTGACCTCTCTGAAGATATGTGTGATTTCTTGGTATGTGATCCAACCAAGCGTTTGCCGATGTTCTGCATTCTGTGCAGGCGTATTCTGTATGAATGATGACACATTGTCAGTGTTGCACAGCGAACAATGATATGCTATTATTCAGTTCCCTAAGGCAGTTGGCAAATGTTTAAAGGTTTACTATTGGTGGATTCAGGAAGATAAACATGGTTGTTAATGTACAGCACAATGCTATACTGCGTGTAAACAGATCTCTTTTAAAAAAAGCACTCAAGCTTTATAAACATAGAATTTTAATTTTGGGAAGCCCATATCCATTGGCATCGTGTACCTCTCTGCTGCTACTTTTCAAGAATTTGTTATACAGTTGATAATTGGCATAATGTGTTGAAAGACCATTGTGTTGGCCAGAATGTACTACAGCGTGAGAAGGAATTGCTTCTCTACGTTTCAGGTGTAGGACCTGCACTTCACAGCCTGCAGGATATTCTGAAAGCACACTGTTGAGAGTAGCTTAGAAAGGGAGCCAGGCACAGTATGCCACCAGTAATATCTAGGTATATTTCCCTATTTTCTCTATATTCCATGGGCTAAATAGTTACAAATGGAAATTTATTTTTTTACAACTCCTGTAGGGATGCATTACCTGAATCACACTCAGAAATACAGAACCATGACAAGACCTTCTTCTGCCCAGTGCTCCTGTTGATCAGAGACTGTGGGCAGGCTGAGCTGATTTCTATGTTCCTAGACTGTTATGGAGCCCTCCAGAAACAGGCAGAAAGGTCTTGCCAAGGATAGAGTTGAGAGATGGGTCTGCTTGGCTAATTCCAGTGATCAGTCCTGGTCATTAGAAGAATAAAAAGTGAAGATGTATCAAGACTTCTCCAGAATCTATCCATACTCTATGGCTGTGATCATGGAGGGAGGTTCCATTGGTACATTCCCCTTTTGGCTTTCGAGGGTCTCCCTGCCTGGGTTTCTTAAGCTTTGAGCAGTAACACTCTTACTCCCTGGGATGAGACATAGCTGTGAGTCAGTTTATTATATTTAGCATTTTAAACTCGGTGGTTACAGTTAGAATGAGTTTCTGTATTGGATATTAAAGCCAGGGTGAATGATTAGCTTGAACAGATATTTTACATCAACAGTAGTTACTCTGATTAGCTGTTTCATAGACCTTTTCCTAAACCTGGTGAAGTGAAAATACAGATTTGCTGCTGGACTGTAATAAGGGTCATTGTGTTGTCATGTTATAATTTCATGTAAATCTTTTTTTCTTTGTATTATTCTGGTGAGTGACAATTAATTAAAAAAATTACAAATTATCACACAGAAAATTTATCTGGAATTCTTCAGGCTTGTTTCATTGCTAATTTTAACGTTTCCTTTGAGGTAATGAAGAATAGCTACCACTAATAGAGAAAGAAGCTCAAGCTGCTCACTATTTAGGAAATACAGAGTTGAGTCCAGTAAGTCTGCAAACACAAAGCAGGGCCTGCCTGAAACAGGTCACGAAGGATATGATACTTTTCAGATCTCTTTGTGCATGGGCTTTTGTATGCCCTGGACCTGCTGGGTGATTTGTTGAGTGCCAAAGTCAGGAAAAAAATAATAAAAGATTAGAGTCAAGAATGTTACGCCTGGAAACTGAAGCAATGGAGTGTGTAGACTGGATCCAAGAAAATTTGCTCAGGAATATGTAATAAATGCCATAAGCTAGATCAGTCTCGTGTTACATGCACAAGTCCCTTCAGTGTTATTGAGTGGTTTGCAACCTGACATAGAGTGGTCTTTTTGTTTGCATGCTTCCATTGAACGCTGTTCTTCCATGAGTAAAGGTTTACATTGCCTCCAATGGTAAGGATTTGTTTCCACACTGGTCGAAAAGAAGATCTAGGGGAGCTCCTGCTTTCGTGTACCATAATCTGGTGGTATTTTCTAGGGTGACTGCCATTTCAAAGCTGTGTTCTGGGACTTGTGTGTAGTTTTGTCACAGAGAGCCGATGAAGAATTGTGGGATTTGATACAGAGGAGCAATGTGGGGAGGGTCGTGTGTCAGGCATTTCCCGACAACTGCTTGATTTGTGTGATACTGTGAGATGGAGTGACCCCCACCACCACACTGTAGTCAGTAATCTTTTTTCTCCTCTGCTCGTAAATGCTGGGTAACATCAGGAAATATAAAAATACTGACAGAGTCCTTGTGTAGTTTTCCTCTGAACTCACATAATGCTTCTCAGTACTCAGATTTTCCAGCCATTGATCTATATTTCAAAAATAGAAAATGAAAACTGTGTATCATATTTAATGTGAAAAATGTGCACTTTATTAAACTGGTAAATATTTATTAATAATATTAGAATTCATCTTTAAATTAGACATTTCATGAATTACCTTGCCTTGGAGCTATAAAAACTTTATTACAGCAATAAAAAAAAAAATGTAAAGGAGGCATTCTGACTATGAAATTTCATTTCATGGTCAATTGAATTTACTATATCTGAAAGAACTAAGGATGAGGCTGTAAAATAATTATGATGTTCGTATACACTTACAGAACAATGTTCTTATCCAGCGATACTCGGATAGCCTTATTTAAAGGCTGTATTAATAATGTATTGCTAATCACTAAAGCTTCTTTAGCTGAATACAAACTTGAATTATTTTAATGCAACTGCACCGAGTTTATTGGTTATCTTGTGAAGCTTAGAGAGCTTTACTGTAAGCAATATTTAATTTAGATAAATGTAGTCCTACGCTGTTGAGAAGTCCAGTAGAAGAATTTCACCTTCAAGAAATGTCATGAGATTTTAAATTACAAATGTTGAAAAAATAAAATGGGCTCGGACAGAATTATGATTAATACTGTGTGTCTTTGGCTTTTTGCTATGTACTACCTGACATGTTCACCTATAAACTTGAATACAGAATCACCAGAGGCATGGTTAAAAATAGGTTATGTCAAGGTTTTCCTATGTCTCCCTTAGGGTATGAAGTTGGCTAGCTACTTCATAATACTTCTGCAAGTATCTCACATATTTCCCACAGGAAAGCAGACTAAAGGAAAAAAAAAAAAAAACCAAAAAGAAATAATTCTCTTTATCATATTCTTTGTTCAGTATTATATTGAAAAATTCATTCACAGTGCAAGACAGATATTTGTTCACAGAAAAAAAATGTGGCTTAGCAATTATTAAAAGCTTGTATTGATGAATTAGCAATTGCCCATACTGTTAAGAGCAAGGAAGTTCTGATACACAGGAGCTGATTTATAGTAAGAAGTGACATTTTGTCATAATGCTGATTAACTTCATTATTATTGGCAGCAAACACAAAACATTTATCTTACTTAGTGGCATTTTCCTACATTTAAAAACAGGAAAAAAGCAACAAAAAAGGGAGGTAAGATGAAGGCAGTGGGCATTAAGTTTCATGTTTTAAAAGTATACAAATAAAATCCCTATACTCCAAAACAAACCACTGAAAAACAAAGCGCTGAAGTACATCTGACTCCGAAGAGCACATGGATTTATGTGATGCAAATATTATCCCTATAAATACTTGAATAGAAAGTAGAAATCAAAAGCAATAGCCTCATCAAAAATCAACCCCCGGTATTTTATATTAATGCTCTGTTTTCTCTTGAGCTGACCATGGAAAAAAAAATACTTTAATCTGCAAACTGTGGCAATTCTATAAAACTACAACTTGTGCTCCTGAGGGTTCCTTTTTTTAACACCTCTCTATAATCTGCCCAGCCTGCTGAGTAGCATTGACATCAGTAGTACATCAATTTCAGAAAGTGGATTATTTTTACTAGACAGCTATTGTGACATATTGGGTCAGTCATAAATGAAAGATATTCATGCAAGCATGCAATACTTGTAATGAAGTCTCACTCTGACCTTCTGTATGATTGATTCTGTAATTTAGTTTTCTCAGGCAGTGCCTGAAATGAAATGAAATCATGTTGAACAAGTTTTGAATACCCACAGTGCACCAGGAGAAGAAAAATCTGCAGCCCCAGAGGCTCGAGAGAGAGCAGCTGAACGATTTATCTCCATGCTATTATAGCCTTTGCCAGCATTCAACATTTCTTTTTTTTTTTCCTTTTTTTTTTTTTTTTCTTATTTGGCTTAAGTACTTAATTCTGCAGGTAGCTGTAAATGGGAAAATAAAATGCTGTTCAGATTTAAAATGACAGGACAGGAGTATGTGCAGGGGACTGATAAAATATCTTGAATAGAACTGACCTTTCATGTAGCTGAAAGTTACTGGGGGATTCATCCTCATAATTACCATATAGATTATTTTTATTTCTTTCCTGCAATGAAACATTTCAGAGAGCAGTAGTGCTGATTGAATGAAAATTGAACTTGTTAACATTCTTTTCAGCTTAGCCTGTTGTACATAACAGAAGGTTAGCTTTGATGAATTTCAAAATTCTCTTTCTGATATCTAAGAAACAGACAGTAAAATAATTGTCTCTTTTCAGTCTGATTTTTCTCTTTTATTCATAAAAGTACAGATGTTACAAAAACAGACCGATAACTTTGCGTGTGTTACTCCCTCCATTACTTATGCTGCTAGATAAAATGCTCCTATTTGATGAAGATTTGAGCCTGTTTATATTTTATAATTGTTGCAATGCTTTAAGAGCATTCAGGATTCTGCACAGATAAAAGTAATTCATGGTGGAATAAGCTCATCATTAATTACATGACAACTCAGGAGTGGCACTGTGCTAAGCTGAGGACGTGATGGTGGCTGCTGTTTTTATTTTAAGTAGCCTTTTAAAATAAACAGCTCAGTGATGTGGCTGTAAAGATCAGAGTTGCAAATGTTATCTTACTGAGAGCTGCATACAGCAGAAATACTAGCCGTGTTTCAAAATAGTGGTGCCTTTTATGTCAAGGTCCAAGTCTGAATTTATTCCCTAATTACTAATTTAACTTTTCAATGAACAGTTTAACAGAATATGGTAAGAATAAAAGCTTAAAGGAGATACTTTAGAATTGGCACAAGACAGCTATTTCTCTACTCACCTGCATGCCTCTAATTTATGTTTAATTTCCCTTTACAAAGAAACTACTTTGTAAATCTCCCTTTTAATATTCCATCTGTAATCTTATATTTAGAGAGTATGGAGTAGGTTTTCAATTAATACAGTGTTATAACAACATTGTTTAATGTGTTGTTGATGAAGCAGTTGTTTCATGGGTCATTAGTATGTTTAACGCCTGGAACAGTCTATTAAAACAAGCCCTTGTTATTGTTATGAACATGTTTATCGTCATCTTTAATACAAAACATACAACTAATTTTGAAAGGTTAAAATAATTCATTTATAGGAATAGCAGCTATTCTTACTTGAAAGAGGGATTATCTTCACAGTATTTTTATCTGTATTTTTCCTTTGAAAAAGGCTGGACTACTAAACTCAAGTTTCTTATCAACAGTGTTAATCTGGTTTGTATTGGACATTCCCATTGTAAATGGCAGCTGTTACCATCGCTGTTGTTAATAATTTGTGGTAACAGGAAAAAAATAACCTCAAAACTAAGTAAACACAAATGAAGTGATGCTCTTGTGGTTCTAATCGGTGACATTTGGTCAAATACAGAGCCTTTCAAGTGGTGGCTGATGCTCTGTGAAATTGAACCTTTAAGACTCATTTAGGATTTTGCAGCTTGGTGCCTGTTGTCAGGCAGGCACTGGGACAGATGTGTTGCAGGTCTGAGCTGTGGGCATTGCTGATGGGCTTTCAAGTCTTTGTTCATTTATTTACTTATTTATTTATTTTGTACATGGTTAAATGTTTTATATCTAATAGTGTAGTTGTACATTTTTAGTTTCAGAGAGTGTGTGAGTGTCCACTTCATATGGCCCCAGGGGGGAATGGGCAGTGGGCTGGCAGCCCTATAGGCCACAGGCAGCAGTGGCTTCTGTACTGTGATGTGAAAGCAGTGTAGCCTGATGGTATACTGAATAATAGAGTTTTTAATAGTGTGTAGATTCTTATGTCCTCAATGACATTGTAATGCTCAGAGTGGATAATATAGTCACTGCTCTGTGAGACGTGCTCTTCTTGCTCTTCTCTCCTTTCTCATTGATGGGGAGACAATAGGCCATCTGTTAATGAGCTGTTATGGTTGGAGAAGGAAACGTATTCTGGCACTCTTTTCAGAAGTTGGTAATTCAGAGCAGAACAGAATCTTTAACTGAATCTTTATTCATAGTCTACTGGTCAGCATGAACTATTTCCATGTCCTGGTAACCACAACAGTGGACCTGGCCATAGGAAACAGTGACAGCTGTTGATGAAGACACCTATCTGAATAGCATGTATTGTTGGTGCTAGGAGAAAACAATAATCTTGCAAATAGGTTATTGCCTACACAGATATGTGAAGGACTTCCACACGGAGAAAGAAAAGATGCATGAATACAGGGACAGAAAGACTATGACTGTTATATATTAATAATGCCTACATCAAGATCTATCAACTGCAGAAGATACTGGGAGGTACCATAAAAGTACATGGAACATGCTATGCTCGTCAGGATGCTGTCAGGAACTGGAGCAGAAGCTGAGCCTGTGATAACTGTAAGAAGTGGACTCAGAAGGTCTGTGGACACAAATGACTGTGGACATAATCTGAACGTTAAGCCTAGGCCATGGCTTTGATCTATTCTGCCTCCAGCATTTAAAATCCAGTGTGAGCAAACAGTTATATCTGCTTTGTCATGTCAGCCAGATGAGGCAGATACTGAAGCTGGTATGTGTGTGTTTTACGTGGACAGAAGTTTTGTTGGGTCCACCCACCCTCACAGTTGGGTCAGCTGAAAACTTCCTTTGAAATTCCTCCTGTTCTCAGCTCTTACTGCCCGTGTTTTCTCTTGGGCAGCTGACCCAATGCTCAGCTTCCTCCTGGAATTCTCAAGCTACAGAGAAATACAAAGTATCTGTAGAGTTTTAAATTATTCTGTGTTGCCAGGTAGCTGAAAAAAAAA
>PPHD01021396.1:0-13269 GCA_002909625.1 Bambusicola thoracicus | reverse complement strand
TTAAGCCCAAGGCTTGATGCTACAAACAGAACGTTTCACCTGTCTATGTAGTTCTTAAGCACTAAATCATCAACTTCCTCTGTGATGGCTTTGATGTTGTCATGTTTCAAGCAGCATTTTCTCACTATGACTGTTGGAACTAGTAGAGTTGGCCACCTGTACTCCTAAGAGTGTTTCTCAGTGGAAGTTTCGACAGCTGGGATTCTGTCACAGGAGGAAGAGCTTCATCTCATTTTCATAGCAGCTTTAAATAAAGCATGAAGAATGGTAAATCCCATTTGTGGATGAGAGTTGAAATAAATGGCATATTTTGAAGTCACACAAATTACAAATGAAGGCATTGTTTTCTGCATTGACAGTAAAATGAAGACAGCATTTAGTTCTTGGCACACGAAGTCACAAGACTTTTCCATCTGACCTTATCTCTGATAACACAGTAACCACAGATATTTAAGTATTTAAATACCTGCTACAGAAAAAAAAAAACACCAAACCTGTTCACATTTTCTATTAGGTGCTGAAATAAAAGTAGATCAGACAGAGTCTGAAATTTCAATATAACCAGTTTACATATAAATGATAAGCCTTAACCATCTTGGATGATGCAGTAGAATTTTACAGAAATCTCTTCATAGTGTGAGCCTGCAGTTAAACACCTAATTAGAAACACACTTGTTTTCAAACAGCTGAACACTTACAACTTCTACATCTGAATACTCCTGCTTATTTAGGTAGCAAACTTGAGACTCTACCTACTGATTTTTCTCCCTCCTCTGTCCAAACTCTCCTTTTTGGACAACACTCAGCAACATATTCCAAGCTGTGCAGCAACCACTTCTTGAAGAACACAGCAGCAGCTACTCTTCAAATGACAGTTTTAGTTGGTTGAATTGGTGGAATAAGATAGTATCACCTGAAAATAAACAACTGCTTTCCTTATACGCAAAGGAGAGTTTTGCCATGCTGTCCAGTTGGGACAGTGCCATGAAAAATAGTAACTGAAGTAGCTAAGAATATGCCATCTCTTCTGTAATTCAAAGTATTGTCAGTGTGGTATCTTTCCCATAGTTCTAACCAAGAAATTACATGTTTGGGGAGTACCCTGTAAGTTCAAGTACTTTCATTACAAAATTACTGTTCTGCAGTCTCAATGTATATAACTGGGAGGAAGCCAGAACAGCTTAGATCTGCACCAGCTTTAATTTAGTATCTCCTGAGACCAAAAGCCTTCTAGCCTAGCATCTAATTCAGACCTTGGCAAAACAATCAAACCTTAGCATTGCTTCCCACAGTTTTAATTAAAACAGAGACATACTTAAAAACAATATGGTTTCCTTTCAGAATCTTGATGTCTGGAATTGCGTACTAAGAAAAGAATAGTCTTTGTACTTACGTAGTGTATTCATCATATGACCGCTGTTCTCCTGGGATCTGTTATGACTGGCATCTTTGTCAGGGACAGCCTGATGTGGCATGGCAGACACTGTAGGCTGTGGCTGCAGATATGGCATTGACATGGGAAGAGAGGGTCTTGCTTCCTCATCTTCAGAATCACTGGAACTATTTTCACTACTTGATGAAGAGGAGGAAGAACTTTTGGAATCAGATGAACTGTCAGAACTACTCAGCTGATCCATGATGCTGGCTTCTGCTTTTAGTTCTGCAAACAATGTTTCTCAATTAGCATTATCATAGTTGATGTATAAGAGGGACAAAGAAATTCATCATTAAAAAAACTCAGGTACACGAATCTACACATTACTGAGAAGAAAAAAAAGCAGTAAACCCCAGAACGAAGAAAAGGGCATAAGCAAATATCTAGTTTGTCATGTGGTTTTCCTCTCCCACAGCTTGGGCAGTTTTTTCCCTTTCAAGTCAAGCATTAGAACAAGGGTAACTGTGAACCCCACATTCCACAGGGTAACGCATCCCACATAGCCTTTAATTTCTGTAACTAGCTAGTCTTATATTTTCCCTAGCTCTCTAAAGATGTCTTTCCCTGATTAAAAGCTGCAGTTATAATCACGTAAACAAGTTAGCAGCAAAATGTCAGTAACTGCACTCAAAATACCTTCTAGCAGTTCAGCACTGCAATCAACATGCATATGGACAACATGACCTTTTGATCAAAATTAAAGTCAAGCACACAAAATATCCAAAGGAACCATCTACAGTTTCACATTAGCATCATTTCATCAAATCCTTGTTTTCTTGTTCTCTTTACAGACTTAATGAAAACAGAAAAAGCTAGAGCAACAAGAGGGAGACAAGAAATACTTGAAGTTAACACATCAATCTTGTATTCTTGGCAAAATAACTCACCTGAAAATAATATTTAGAATGGTATGACTGGAAAGACTGTGTTGCACAGTTTGCAATTTTTGATAAATAATAGCTGAAGTTCAACACTGAGGAAACTAAATTTTGCACAGAGTACACATAATGATTAGGCAAATGAGAGGTTGCTGCTGAAGTGAGAAGTCTGAAACAGAGCACTGAACCATGCTGGATGGAGATCTTATGCATCAACTTGAGGAGTAATCCAGAGGGCAAAAGTTCATCATCACACAAGATTGTAACTATACAGACATTTTCTATGATGGTCTTACAGGCACTTGGAGTACTTCAGGAACAGCTTTGATATAGCAGACATGAAAGGCATGTAGGAAAGTAGCTCATCTTACCCCACATCCATCTAATACGGAAGAACATGTTGAAGATGAAAGTGATCAAAAAGAAAGATTGTTCAAGACTTAATCAAATCAAGAAGGGAGAACAAAAGAATAAACTTAAACACAAACTTCCATGAATGCTTCCAACTCTGCATTATCAAAGGGCAGCCTAAAGGAAAAGGTGTTTGGGCTGGTCAGCCTTATCAAAGGCCAGTCTAAAGGAAAAAAAGCACTCAGGAAAACTGGCAGATCCTGAAATGGCGTGGCTATGACTGCAAGGACAAACTAACTCAATGCCAAGGAAGAACAGAAAGTACAATAAAAGACCACTTTGGCTATCTGACTCAAACATAAGGAAAAAACAGGTAAAAAAAATTGGAAGTGCCTTGCAGCTAAGGGCAAGCATGCACGACATCAGCATAGAAATAAGCCAGAAAATCTAAGGCAAAAAATCAGAAAGCTGCAAGCAGAAAGATCAAGACGATACTTTGAAATAATTCTAGAGAAGCAAGGCCAAGAACTGATCTACCATCCATCTGAGGTTAAGCTAATCAAGATATAGCACTCAAGTCCTATGCCCTTAATGCCTCTTCCTCCCTGCTCTCAGCTGTGACTACTGATTAAAAAAAATATTAAGCTAACAGTACCAAAAACCGATGAATGAGAACTTTGTCTTAAATTCTGAAACAACTGAATATCATTTTAAAAAGTATTTTCAGACAGAGGAAGAAGGGCTATACATATACTGGAGGAGAAACAGAGTGACCTTCCTCCCGCCCCAGAAAATGAAGATAGTAACAAGTTCAAAGTAGCGTACTTAAACAGGAATAGTCAGTTACACAACCACAGGATGAAGAATGATTAAGCAGACAACACTTTGGAAGAGCCTGTTACAGTGGATCACTAAACACAGTTCTACCGTATCATGCTGCAGCAGAAATGACAAGCTTTACACTGAGATGAGATACTATCTGGTCTTCACATATGAAGACAGTGCCAGTAAGCCAGCTTTCTTTCTCAGAGCAGCCAGGCTAAAACCTCAGCTGAAACAGTAACTGGTTTTTGGCACCACACTTTGGGAAATGTTTGAACTAGTTGGAAGATCACTAGAGGAGAGTGACAATGAATTAGTGATCTAAAAAACTTCTACAAAAGAATGAACCAGATGGCATCACTTTGAAGAAAGAATGGGAAAGACGCAGCAGTTTTCTGAGTACATTAAGGACTACTTAAAAGCAGCAGAGTAATCTGGCCTGTACTTACATGATGTATATAAACCATAAGGAAAACAAAGCCCTGGAATAAACAGCCAGGGAGAGCTCAAAATCCATCACCAGAGAGCTTGAAGAACGCAGTAAAAAAAAAAACCCATCAGAAATCTGACTTTAGGACAGAAGGATGGACTAAATAACATTAAGAGGTCCTTTCTAGCCCTTTTTCTCAATTATTCTGCATTTTCTTAAGCAGCACTTAAAATTGAACTGGCAGTACAAAAGAGTTTGATGTATTTTGGCAGCCACTTTGGTATCTTGCAATATGTTCAGCACTCCCACTCCCCAAAAACAACAGAGCACCAAGAAAAAGCATTACTTCACTCGCTGCACTCAAGCTTTCCTTTGTCTTTGCAACCCCTGCTCAACTCTAATGCTGTTCTGTAGTGTAAAAAGTTCTGGTGAGAGTTTAAACCCAAAATAACTATAAAAAAATCTTTATTGTGACGCATCTGAAAAACCTATTTGAAGGAATTCAGAACATCTCTCTGATTGAAACTGTCACCTGTCAGTATTTCTGTAGCAAGTAATTACCATCTGCCATTTTCCCTGCTCTCCAAAAGGCACTGAGGCCTACTACTACACAAAATACATGTCTCACCAAACCAGTGCCTCAAGAACACAGTACATAGCACTGTTCAAGAGGTGATCTGTGCAGGCACTTGCTGTATTTCTGCCCCCCCCCCACTTGAATGTCATCTTTCACAAGTCTCATCTGGGAATTCAAAACCTGAGTTGTAACGCACTGCAAGCTATATGCTTGCTGAATGCAGAGAAACAGAAGCAGCAGCTGTGTCAAAATGGGAAGCGACTATGCTGGCTCCAGTACCACAATACAGCCTACTTTCTGCTTGATTAAAGAAGCAGCAAGAGGGAAAAAAAATATCAGTAAAAGCAGTATAACCGGTGGCATTAAGCCTAATGATTCACCTCATTTTAAGGTTAAGTTTCAAATACTGCTTTGCTACCACTCGAACCAAAGCATGAGGGCAAAGCGCTTACAGAGTCAGCTTCTGGAGTGAATCTCAAAACTAAAACACAGTCTGCTCTTAAAAAGTCCTACTTCAGAGCAAGGTTTCTAAAACTCATTTAGCAGCGGAGTTTACCTCGTTCAATGTCATCCATAGGAGAAGATGGAAACATCTTGTCTTTTGGTGGGGAATTTTTAATGTTGTTTGGAGTCTTAGTTGAGTTCCGGATTTGCTGCTGTTGCTGTTCTATACGAGACTGAACCTTACTGCTTCCTTCAGCTCTGTTTGGAAAGAAAAAAGTTGTCGTGGCTTTGGAAGACAGGATATGAGATAAAAGGCAGGGATACGGGGGATGCTACAACTCAAGTTATGGAATTATTTGCCATATCTACTGAAAAAGCATAATTACACTTACAGGTACATTAATTAATCTTACTAGCATATAATTTTATGCTACTATATACTTTAAATATAAAGCCACTAAGTTTCAAATTCTTTGTTAGTTGATTTGTTATAATACCCGGCTACCCAGGATCACTCACTAATAACTGCTGAAAGAAAGTTCTGAAGATTCAGTAGTGCGAAAGAACACAAACTTAGCATGGGAAAAAACAGTCACTGCTACGACTGAAACCACAACAGAGATTCTTTTTGTCTATTTTTTCATTTAGAAGTCAGAAGACATTATGCAAACTACTTTCCAAAGAGATTTGTCCTCCTCTGTATTCATTACAGAAGAGTCACCATCTCTTAATAACATGCCACTTTTTAGTTAAAGCAGAGGAAAAATGACTTTTCTATGACTTCTGTTGGTCAAGACTCAAAAACCAGGACAACTTTGCTTTGTCTTGCAATCCCAGACTTTTCACTCCATTGAACGAGGCCAGAGACTTTCTAAATACAATGTAATGATAAAAACAGTAATGGGCTGAAGTTGTCTGCTCAAGTCTCAGTTGCGACAAAGAGATTTTCCTAATGAGTGGAGGACAGCTGCTCATCTGGTCAATCACCCACCTGATTTTCTTCACAGTGATGTTGCTACTGAGTTTCTCTAGGCGACATTCTCCAGTGTCATGATTGATAATTAAGATACATTCCTTTAGGTAAGGCTTCTTGGAGCCCTTGAACACCGTCACTGGTGGAGTCGAGCCCTGGTAAATCAGAGGAGTCAAGCAATCTTTAGTATTTAATCAGTTTCAAGCTTATTTCCAGATCGCAGCATACTTACTGTAGGACTCCTCTTACCAAAAGGGGTTTCAGTAACCAATAAGCAGAGCAGTAAAGCATGGCAGGTAGTAAATTTTCCCTTTCCAGTCTTTCCTGCTTTAGAACTGTGCTACAGCAGTAAATACCAAGGGGAAACTCGCACTGCCAACATCCACATAAAGCCTTTCGGTGTATGCAACACTTCAGGGTCATCCTACAACTTATTTCCAATTCAGTGGATACACTTAAAGCTACAGCACAGCTGCTTAACCTTTAAGTCCTTTGCAGTTTTACACATTAGAGAAGTTGGTTTTGAACTCTAAAAATTACACAAGCAGCTCTGAAACAGCACTAAAACTCTGTATCCTTCTATATTCAACATATTGTTATGACAATAAGCCATAAGAGATAATTATGGGGTGACCAAGGCCAGGCTGGTTGGGGCACCAGGCAGCCTAATCTAGTGGTTGGTGACCCTATCCACAGCAGGTGGGTGGAACCAGAGAGACTTTAAAGTCCCTTAACATAATGCAACTCTATGACAGCAAAAGATACCATGCCATATGCCTGCCACCCTTCAGCCATCCCACTCACCTCAATATTCGGCAGTGTTATCGTCACCTGTTCACCTTTGCCAACTTCAAGGTCTCCTTCACAAGCGGTGTCAATAGATGCAGGCTTAAAGTCATCTAAAATGAGAACAACCTGGATTATCCGTGGGCTTTTCAGGACCCTTCTAACCCTAGACACGCTCTGCATATCATTTCAATTGGGGTCTATTACGGTAGGACCTTTTTTTGCAGGCATATCACCTGCTGTGCCCCTCATCAGGTCTGTAAAGTAAGTCAAGATTGTTTTCTCCATATTCGGTTTAAACGCTAACACCTTTCAGATAAAATTTAGGAAGCACAGTTAGGCGCTAAGGGATGGGAGACTGGATGAGACGGGTTAGACTTCAAAAGGAAAAACTTCAATTAAATACTTTCAGAAAGGCAATAAGCAGCTTTCGAAAGCCCCTGGGAGGTGATCGTCCCTTTATGGTCGGCTCTCACGAGGCCCCACCTGGAGCTGGCATTCAGCTCTGAGGCCCCCCAGAGCAAGAAGGGCACAGACCTGTTGGAGCACGTCTGGGGGGCTGTGAGATGTTAGGGGGAAACCCTTTGTGCCGCAGCGCATGTGGCTTTGAGTGCCGGGCCCCACACACTGCGTGCTGCTGGGGAGCCTGGGGGGAGCAGCCTTGCTACAGGGACCCCCAGAAGCGCTCCCTGCTCACAGATCAAGGCTGCAGAATCCCCCCAGTGCTCGCAGAGAGGAGCATAGCAGAGTTCCAGAGCTTCTCATCGCGACTCAGGGGTGACATTTGCTTTAAGCTACAGCTAGCCGGCAGTTCAAACCGGGATCCTCACTTCAGTGCCCATAAGCTGACTTCTGAACTTCAGTGGCAGCCAGCAGCTGTGCCCCCCTTTAGTCGTTCGTTAAGAAAACCCTAAGGTATCAGAGAGCGATGAGCGCACCAGTTCCTACGCCTCATTCGTTGGAAAGGAAGGGAGATTTCAAAACGGGTTTCGGAACAAATCATCAAATTACCGCGGTCAGCGAAAAGAGGGAACGGTGGGAAGCACCCGCCGCGGTTTCAGAAGGAGGGCGCATCCCGGCGCTGTTACCCACGCGCGGCGCTCCCCTCCCGGCGTGCGGCCCCGCGGGGAACGCGTGAGCGAACGGGGCAGCGCTCGGAGCCGCCAGCCCGGCCCCGCATCATCCCCGGGGCGGCCGTCTCCCAGCTACCCCGGCACCGCGCGGCTCGCCAGGCGGCGGCTACGTACCCAGGGAGGGGACGCGATGAACGCCGCCCGTAACCTTTGATGCCGAATTGCGCTCGGCTCCTAAAAACGAAGCGCGAGAGGGCAGAGCTCGAGACCTGCGCGCAGGGACCGCCCGGCTACGGGCAGAGCCGCCCGGGCCGGGCCCTTCCCCCCTCCCAAAGCCGGGGGATGGAGGCGCCTCGAGCCGCGTGAGCTCCTCTGGGTTCGGCGTGGCCGAGCCGGAGCCCGGCACCTGCCACCCCCCCCGCCCCGCCGCGTGCCCCCCAGCTCACAGCGCACGGTATGGAAGGCGCAGCGCGGCTGCTTCTCGAAGGTCTCGCCCAGCTGCAGCACCCGCTCCTTGGGCTCGAAGAGCGGCGGGGCCATCCCGTTCATGGCGGCGCGCACCGCACACCTCACACCATGGCCCGCCCGGGCGGCCCCCGCCGCTACCGCCGCCACCGCACATCCCTCACGCCGCGGGGGCGGGACCGTGCCGGACACGCCCGCTCAGCCCCGCCGCCGATGGCCACGCCCCCTTTGCGCCAGGCCACGCCCCCGCGCCGCCGTGCCGCGCGACACCGCCCTCGTAGCCCCGCCCCTCTCGCCGTGCGTCACCGAGCAGCGTAAGCGCGGATTGGGCGCCGCGGCGCGCCTCCGGGAGGTCGCGCTGTGGGCTTCCACGCGCGGGGGGGGGCGGACGTTGGAGGCGCCGCCGACACGCGGATATGCAAATGACTCCCTCCTCCTTCAGGGCAGCGCTGTGGTTGGTGGAGAGCGGCCGAGACCACGCGGCCGGGGGGGGGGACGTCGGAGGGGTCGGACTCAGTCACCCCTCGCCCCCCGGGGGCTGAGGGGGTGCTGGAGTTGCTGAGTTCTCTGGCCGAAGCCGTAGGCCTCGGGAGGCGGCGCGAGGGCTTCCTTCGCGTTTGTTCCCGTCCTAGGGGCCGGGCCCGCGCTTCCAGCTGACGGCGCGGGAGTTGGGCGCCGAGGACCCCCGCTGAAGTGCGCGGGCCCGTATGGTGCTGCGGGCCTCCCCGTGTCCCCATGGCCGCGGGGCCGGCGGCGGACCCCCGGGTGCTGTCCCTGGCCGCGCGGGTCGCTGAGGGCAGCGAGCGGGACGTGCCGGGGCTGCTGCTGAAGTTAAAGGGTAATCTGTTCCGCTTGTAAAGTAAAAGGAGATGAGCGGCGAGGTGTGGGCGGCCCGGCCGCCTCCTTAGGTTGGGAAGGTTGGTTGGAATGGCGGTGGCAGGGCTGGGAGTTCTGAGGCGATAACGTGGCTGTTCTGACAGCACGTCGCTCGTGAAGGTAAAGGGAGGAAGTGGGCAGAGGCGGCTCCCCGCTGGCGCTCCGTGTAGGCCCGTGCTGAGGGGGCTGTGTCGCTCCCAGCCTCGTTTCTCCCTCATCCTGCGTGGCTGTGGCCTCCGGTAGATGTGTAAGCCTTAGCCCAGAGCTCGGTCACAGCCCGGTGTGGCTCCCCTGCCTCGCCTCGCTGCCGTGCCTTTGCCACAGCCACTCCTCGTGGGAATGGCAAGAACAAGCCAGGCCCTGTTCTAAATCGGGCTGTAATTATAAGGGAGCCATACGTCTGGCAGTGCCTGTGGCTTGCTCTGGCCTAGGACATTCCTGCAAGTGGGCTACGTCCCAGATAGCGTTTGTTTTACATCTAAACGTACAGTGAGAAAATGGAAAGCTAAGTTCAACTATCCTCCCAAGTGCCGCGTCGCCCAGCAAGCAGATTGTAGCTGTGTGAGTGGAAAGTGCTGATAAAGTAGTTGGCTGTTGGTAGGGCTTTTAGAATTGCCTTAAGCTCTACATATGTGTATTCCTCTTACATGTTGAAAAGAAAAAAAAACCCAACCGTACAAACTGCAGAGCAGAATCTTATGCTTCCCTTCACTTCCCTTCTTCCTATGCTTCCCCTCTCTCCTGCTTTCTTCCCACAGAAATTTTAAGCAGTGCTTCCTTGGGGCACGAGGAGTCCAAGAAAATTAAGCAAGACATATACTTTTACGATCTGATTCACTACTGCATGCTGGTCCTTAGACAAGATTGCTCTCGGCTGCACGGAGGCTGGGCTACCGCTGCCCAGCTCGCAGAGATAATAAGGTAAAAAGAGCTAAGGAGTTTTTTTTTTTCTTGTTTTCTTTGTGGCTTTTCATCTTGCTCTCTTTCATTTGGAGCTATAATACGTTGGCTGCCATCCAGAACAAGGCTTGTTGTTCAGGAAAGGCCAGGGTTAAAGTGCAGGGAGCAGTCAAGAGCAGAGGGATCGGGCATAGCCTAATTGGCCCTGTTTAATTCATTCTCATTGTGTTTCATTGAACTGGGTAAACTTTTTGGTGGGAACAGTTTTTGCGTTGGGTTTACCTTTTTTTTGTGGTCAGCACTTGCCTGTGTCGCAGTTTTTAGCAACTAATTACTAAGTTTTAATTACAGTTATTATAAAAAACAGTCTATTTAGATTTTTTTTTAACAAAAATTTCAGCTTGATTGACTCTCAGCTTGACTTGGCTCCATTTAAGTGTCTATTTACATTGTAAATGTCACAGAGGACATTATTCTTACAGACTAGATAGCTTGATGTACTGCTGCTGTGAGAATGGCATAATGAAGTTTAATTCCTAGCTGGTAAATAAGCCAACTTAAAACTCAAATCCCAGTGATCCGATCTCAATTTTTGATGTCAGGAAGAATAATGAGTTCTGAATATTCCCCAAGTTGTACTTGATTTTGGCTTAACTAGGGAGCGGAATTCTAAGGCATGAAGCAATTAGGCAACCAATCTCTTATTTATGTCATATCTGCAAAATGAATTCTTAATGCAGGGAATTTCTCTAAGAGATGCAAGATTTATCACCGGGGCTGCGTGATGTTTATATCAACTCTTAGAAGCTGTTTTGGTTTGCAGAGAAAACTGAGATTTATTCCAGCTGTAAAAATGTCCTTTTGCAGCTAGATGAATTTGAGCTTCATGCTTAGAATGTGCTTTCACAGGGCTTAGGTAAGCAAAGCTGTATGTATGTGCGTTCGCAGAAAGCTAACAAAGATTAGATAAGATGTCAGGAAGCAAAATTCGTAACAAGTCAGAAAGACATTTTTGTTGCCCTTGTATCGATGTGGAGTGCAGACTTGAAAAATTCCCAGCTGTGAAAATTGCAGTTCCTTGTAAGCAGCCTTTCAGAAGTGACCCATGTGTTTGTGGTGAGTGAAGTCAGAAAACTGAGATCTGAAGAAGCGATCTGTACCCCGCCTGTGTTCCTCAATTAGAGGAAAGCTGTAGGCAGATTCACAGAATTTTCTGTGGTAAAGTAAGAGCTGTTCGGTCTGTTTTTTGTCGTATGATCTGCACCACCTTCGTCATACTTTTCTTTTCCCTTATCAAGTCTCTGTTTACCTTTGCTTCTTTTCCTTATGACCATCAGCGCCTGTCCCTAACACACGGAACAAGTCTGAACAGAACCCTTGAAAGTAAAGGCAAAAGTGCCTTGGATACGTTTTAAACTGAGCTGTGCTATGAGAAGTGCTATTATACTTGGTGTCTCCAGCCTGCCAGCGATTACTGTTCCTTCTGAGGCAGCTATCTTGGAGCTAGTCACAGCAGTTAACTGTTGTTCAGTGTTAAATTGTCCCATTGCAGCGAAGCATTACTTCTCTGAAGACATGACATTCATTCACAACTGTTCAAACGGGCCCTCGACTATTCAGGTTGATTTTTCTTTTCCCATTTCAGTCACTGCTGCGTGGGACTGGAGGTGAAAGAAGATCCTGAGGAATTTTACAAGAAATTTCTTCCTTCAGCTATGGACAGCCTGCTGTTCTTGGGAAGACGCCTGCAAGCACGATTTATCCGAGCAGTCAAGGTATTTAACGTTCAGAATCGAATGAGCAGAGAATCTCTGTAAGCTTTCTGAACCTATGTATTGCGTAAGTAGGATAGTAGTTTAGTATGAAACATTATTTTCCAGAAATTAAAATCTTTTTTTCTTTACGTAGCTTTGAAACTAAAATCTGTAATCGTGGAGCATTCAGTCCATTACACGTACCAAAACAAATTGGTTACCGTAGATTTAGAGTTATGGTTACTGCTTTTCAGAAACTTTAGAGGGGTTTAGGGAGGAGGGAACTGTATGTGAGACAGAAGAATTAGAGCAGTAAGACAGGAAAAAAAAAGCCTTAAAAACCAGCATCCCAGTCACGGTGGTGTCTTTTTAACTTGGCGTGTGATGAGTTCAGTCTTTGTAACTGCCTGATTCTCAGTGCTTCATTCAGCTTTACCATAAAAGAGAGTATGGTTTAGGAAGACTTAAGACTTTAGGTCAGATGGGTCAAAGTTTGTTTTGCCGTAGAACTTCTAAAGTGAAAATGGCAAAAAAGAAAAAATCCCCAAATGCCTGCTGCTTCTGAACCAGCGTGTTGGGAACCCTAAAGGCAGGCTGTGTGCTTTAGCAGATGAGAACACTTTCTTACATTGCTCTCCTCTGTAGAGAGGAAGGGTTTTGCCCAGTTATGCTTTTGAGGCATTCTGAGTGCCAGAACTGGCAAAAAAGTTTAATGGTGATAATTGAAATAACCAACCCGGTGGGTTCTGACAGTGCCATTCATTCCTGTTTCTCCTTTGTATCTCATTTCTTGTCTCACTAACTTCTTGGCCTCACACAAAGTTTTCCTACAGTGTCTTGTTCTGGACAGTACATACGTAATCACTTCTGAGAAAGTATCAGTAGAGTGACGTATCTGCTGTTTGTTCAGTACTTTAGAAGTGCATTTAGTGCTTAAGAAGCAAGCTTCCTGAATGACATCCCAGGAGACTCCAGTCTTATCTGCAATATGTAATTTCCCCTGCTCTTTCTTATTATGTCTCAGCCTGCATGCTACTTGAGTCACGCTTGTGGGCAAAGATTACTTCTGAATGCAAATGCAGTCTGTATTATAGTTAGTATGTTGGCTTTCAAATCTTGTGGTCTCGGAGGTGACCGGGCCCCCAGATTTGAGGCTTGCTCACTGGAACTTCAAAAATCCCTCTTTGCTGGTAGTTTATTCTGTCCTCACTCGCTTTCTGTACAAGTCTTTGAAGTAAAGGGAAGTACTAAAATAGCTTTCAGAAACTGATGCACTGCCAAACACACCGAAGATAGTATTATGCCTTAACTTCCTACTGCTATTTTGTATCTCTTGTTCAGTCAGTGCCGAATACATAATAAAACCATGACTAATGGCTGGGACTTACTGCACAGGTCTAGGAAGTGACTTTGCAGAGTTTCGCTGAGAGAGGCTCAGTAATGTGGGAGGTATCAGGCTAAGTGCTTTATGCTAACATTTGTCACCAAATCACTTTGCTATCCAC
>PPHD01021395.1:0-13269 GCA_002909625.1 Bambusicola thoracicus | reverse complement strand
AAAAAACAACTAAAGCGGATCTCTAAAAAGCAGATCTGGGGCTTAGAAAATTTGCTTCCCATATGTCACACTGTTATTAGGAGTCTTAGTCATTCTCTGCATAGGGAAATACAAGCAAATACATATCCACAAGGATAAGAGAAGAGATCTCCAAAGCCTTCTCGGAGCCTGCTATTAACACCTGAAAGGCAGGCGGTGTTTCTCAAGGCTAGAACAAGTGTACGATCCACAGGTGGGATAGTTCCTCCCTCTTGAGCAGGAAAAGAGGAAAAAAAAAAAAGAAAAAAAAAAGGAGAAAAACCTTAAATCACTGCATCTTGTTTTTGAACCTAGAAATGCACGCGGGGGAGGCGGAGGCGCGGAGGTTCCCCCACTCTGTCTGAGGGGCTCATAGGGCCAAATGCCTCCGCCACACATCCCATCCCCGTCCGCGGCTCCGGGTCGGGTTCGGTGCCGAGTGGAGCTGCTTTCCCCACTCGATGCCAGGCGGTCAGCTGCTCATCTTGGCCTGCGGGTTTGGTACGCAGCTAACGTGTCCTGGAGAGACTGCTTTGGAGTCAGTGGAAGGCTCAGTCCCTTCATCTCCTGGTGCGCACTCAAACTAGGTGGTGGACAGAGTAAAGGGAAAACGGGACGATTTAACGGAAGGGATCGAGGTTCCTTTGTTTTAAGGGCTCATGTCAAAACGGATTCTTTTCACACGTTAATAGGCAAGAAGTAGGTCTGAGCACTTTGGTGCCCGAGGAGGACAGGTAGGCTTGTCTCCTTCACGTGTAGGAGACGTATATAAATAGAGTTCTCCCACTGTTTCTTCCCCATGGTGATCCTGGCACAGTGGATGCCTGCTGTCAGGGTGAAATTGCTTTAGACAGTTTTGAAGCCATTCTGCCAGACCCCTTCCCCTTCTCGTAATTGCCATCATCTGTTTGATCACCGCTTTTAACACTAGAGAGCACCTGCTCACCTGCTTTGTGCTTTTCCCTCATTCATTCACTCACACATTCAGTCACTTATACACGTGCACATGTGTATGTGTATACCCTTCATTTGTAGACACAGAAACGCATTTCTAGATCACACCCCCAGTCCAGAAAGTCCTGCTCTTTCCAATGAGTAACCTGGAAAAAAAAAAAAAAAAAAAAAAAAAAAGAGGTTTCTCACATCCATTTGATACCAGGTAATTTCCTTTCTTAGAATAATCAACCTTCCCTATTGTATCTGAAGGATTCAAGATTGTTGGAATACCCCAAAACCAGGAAGAAAATCATGCAGGAAAGCTTCAGGCATACTCAGGGTGAGGGATAAGTATCCATGTGTATAATAATGCCAAGAGCTATAAAAAATGTCTATTTAAATCGATGCAGCACAGTCTGCAAACATTCAGGCAGCTTTAAAATAATTTTGTGTCTCTTTTCCACTAGTGGGCAGAGTCAAGGGTGTTTGGAGGTTTTAGTTTCATTAAGATTTCCTCTAAATCTCTGTCAAACTCCTGTTGTTCCTTGCATCTAGTTAGGGAATAGCAACAAAGTTATCCTTTATCTTCAGGTTTCACTGCAAGTTAGAATTTTTCATTTTTATTTGTTAATTTTTTTTTTTTTGGAGGACTTCTCATAACAGTAGCTCTTCATATATAAATGGTAAAAAAATATGTTACATTTGAATATGATTATGGAAAGAAAACACAGAATGCCATTTTCCACCCTCTTAAAAAATTGCAATCTAATGTTCTTGATATGATCTCACTGCTTTTCTCCACTTTAGAGAAATGCTAAAGTAGACTGTCAGTTTTATCAAGTTTTCAACCTTCCTTCAAGTCGCATAAAGGAAGTGCAGCCAGGCCATCTGGCCCTTAACTTTTCAACCTACAACTGTCCAGGTTTTAAGACTCTTTCATCTGGGAAAGGCTGGTGGCCAACCTGCCCCTGAGAAGTCCAACCACATGCACGTTTCTCCTCACACAGCTGACTCATTTCAGTCCGTAGAACCACAGAATAAAAGCTGGTTGAAGAGTTGTGCTTTGATTCCTTCTGATATCAACGTAGTTTTTGGAATGACATGAACTGTGGACTTTGTTGTGTGTTTGGCTATGTCCAGCATTACAGTGGAATCCTGTCATAGCTAAAATATGGTGTATAGGCTGACTTCGCTCTATGGAGGGTTTGGAGAGCTTGTCTTGTTTTGCTAGTAAGATATCTGGGAAAAAACTGCTTGACAGGGGCTCTCTGAATGATCTGCTTTAAATTAATACTAATACAAGTTAATCAACAGTTTTTTTCTTTGATTTTCAGGAAGACAAGTTACATTTTACATTGAAGTATAGGTTCAAGGACTTTAAAAGAACAAATCTCTTCAGTCTTATCAGGAGACAATGAATTCTGCTTTATGCAACTCAGCCTTTAAACGCATGACCTTTCAGTGCACCCCTACAAGGAAACTAGTAAAATCATTATTTTTCTTTTTCTTTTTTGTTCTTTTCTTGGATGTTCCCCAGTCACTAATTAGTGAAGATCTAGAAGGTTACAACTTCTCTGCACTTTTGAACACAGATTTTTGAAACTGTTTTTGAGAAGCACGTGATGTCATTACCTCAAACACCAGAGGTACACAATGTTTTAATTTTATTTCTCATGCAAATGCACCACTCAGCTGTTTCATCTGGGACCTATTTGTCAGAGACCTCATACATAAAAGAAGTTAAGAGAGTGGGAAAAAAAAAACAACTGATAAACCAACAGCCTTCACCATGACGTTTTGTCTCAGATAATTTTGTCCTGGGATCACCAATTTTTTAGTTTTCTAGTCTTTTCAATGTTTTCATGTTGTTGGAGATTCAAAACTGATATAAAAAATTCCTTTCTACCTCTCAGTCTTCACCTCTCCTGCTGCTGATCCCTCAGCTTCACTTAGCTGAGCAAGAAGGTAGAGTGTGGGTGCACACTGTGACTTGGCGATGGTGGATTTGCCTTTACAACCTTCAGAAGGGAATAATCTCACCAACAAAACAATATGAACATCACTTGAACATCAGATCAATAGTCAAACAAATCAGATAGATCTTCACAGTACTTTTATCAGGATTTCACTGTAAACTAACAAAACTTAGTTCTGTAAATATATCAGTTTAAGAAATGGCTCATCACCACTCTTGTAAGAATGTATAACTTCTGTTATTGCACAGATGAGGTTAACATGTGCAGCTGCAAGTCAGTAAAAATATGCATCCTTTTCAAGGACAGATAATTAATTTCTAAATATTTATCGTGTTTCAGTTGCATTTGAGAACCTTATTTTCTTATTTGTAAACATTATCCATTAAAAATATTTCCATAAATTTGATTAAAAACTATCCGTGAACGGATGAAGCATTAATTCTAACCTTTGTCAAAAATATGGATTACAAAGGAATCCTTTCCCTATAAGTATGCTTGTTTCAAATAGGTAACTGAAACATGAAACAGTACACTGAATATGTGTTTGTGTGTTTGTTTAATTTTTGTTATGTTTTTATTTCATCAATATAACTGTCTGTTTCAGCTTTCTTAATTGATATTTATTTAACAGAGTTTGCTTAAAGAAATGGATAATAATCTGTGATTTTTTTTTCCTGGAGCTATTCTTTTATTATTTTCTTCCTTCCTCTTCCCCTTCAGATGGTCACATAATCTGCCAGACAAATTTTTTTAAAGTCACCACTTGGTATTTTCGCAATGGAACATGAGGGCCATGATTATGCCTTAATATTCATGTTGACAACATTGTTCAAAGGAAAACTCAATGAAATTAAGAAAAAAAGTAGTAAAAATAATTATTTCACCACTTTTTGTGATGACTTGTACAATTTATAGGAGGTCAAATCCTGTTAATGCCAAGTGTTGCACAGATAGGCAACAACAAAGGACTGCTACCAATCCACAAAATGAGTAGAACAGGTATATAGGAATCCTAGTGAAGAGGCAGCCATATTAACAGGCTTTTACAAACCTGCTAAAAACTTCAGGAATACAAATTATGTCTTACAAGTTTAGACTGTCAGCATGATTTAAGTCATAAAAAAGATGTCAAGCACAGACGAATAAAAAAAAAAAATATTAATAGGTGAAAGGCTATGGAAGAAATCGACTTTTCCACCTGAGAGGTAGGTCTGAGAGCACAGCATAGCAGGGGTAATCTTGTGTAGGTAACCACAGAGCATACGCGTGAGGTGAAGCTATATCCTGGATGGGCCATGAGACGGAGCAAATTAGAGACATTCACTTGTCTTGTAATAATTAAGTTTTATATCAGTGAATAGGCAATAAAGGAAAGATTCTGAGGTGTTCCTCTCTGCTTTAACAAGCAAAATGGGATCCTTGAACCGCAGTGTCTGCAGCTGGGCAAGAATGGCCTCTTTGTGGACTATATATTTGTCTCTTCATATCTTAAAGCAGAAGAAAGCATCACCAGTTAATACTCTTCTCTCCACTACTTTTATTAGAGCTGCATCATAGATTATTTTCTTATTGAAGAATTTGTATTTCATTTTAATTCATTTGCTGAACGTCATCATTTACGTTTTCAGCAAAGCTCACTGAATTTTGCTCTTTAGAGTACTTTTTTTGTCTGGAGTAGAGCATTTGATCTCTCTTGATTCTTAAAACATGCCTGAAGATCAACTCCAACAAGAGAGAAAATTCAGCTGTGGGACGAGAAGTTGGATTTCAAACCAAGAGAAGGTATGCTGCTACTTTGGCTATTAAATATGACAGTTCTGTGTTTTTAAACATTTCATTTTTATCGACCTTCTTGGTGGAAAAACTTTTTTCTTTTTGTACATGTTTTTCTGTATGATAAATAACTCAAGATTGCAGTGGAATAATGTAAAGAAGATCTATCAAACAAGATTTGTCTGTATGAAATAGTTTAAAGCTTTAGAGCATACACTCTTTTCCTCTACAAAATGTACGCAAAATATAATCACATTAATTTTTGGGTTAAAGATCAAGAAAGATTAAGAAAAATATATACATTTTCCATGGTAAAGATCTGTCTGAAGAAGTTATGCCAGCATCTTGGCCTTGCTTTTGGAAAGCAAGAAATTTTTGACATTGCTTCAACACAATTCCCAGGCCTAAACAACGTTTACAAAGATAGTGATATACTGAGCAGCCTATAGCTCACTGGCCTTGGTGAACAGGTTCTGATCCTGGCCAAAATCAGTATTTGATAAAAGAAAATATCTGAAATGTTTGAGTAGCAAATGCACTGATTAAAAATTTGGTTCCTAGACCTTGGAACTTTAAATAGCACTGAGACTCAAAGCCTGTCAAAGTTGGATCTCATCATTTTGTTCATACTGGAACTGGTATTATTTTGTGGAATGAATGGCAATTTTTTTTCTTTTTTTTTTTTTTCTTTTTTTTTCTCCAAACCTTGGGCAGAGTCTGCTAAGTTTTTGTTCATTTGAGGCCATGTCTGAGTCATACAGCCTGCTGCAGTCAGTCACACTGCTGAAGCATAGAGAGTCCTACATGTCCATGACAGGTAGAGCTGAACCACAAAGCAAGTACTGAAATTTGTTCTGTCACCTATTGAAAATACAAGCCATCTCTCTACTGTATTGTTACCTTTCTGCCCTGTGACCTGACAGCTGAGCTCTCTCTCAGCCTTTCTTTTGATCCCCCTTTACTCCATATGCAACAACTTTCTGACTACGGCCTCTCCTTAGGAGAGTTTCTTCAGCTTTACAGTAAATATAGTGCTACAAGGGACTAGGTACTATCTAAGCACTGGGAAAAGAGGAATAACACACGCACACACACAGACAAATAGCATAGCAATTTCGAAACAAAAACTGAAAAATAAAACTGCTTAAAAGCATTTGAAAAGCAAGTAGAAGAAATCAGAATTAAGTAGATGCTGTCTCAGCGAAGAGCTCTTGCAAGTACTATTTTACTGTAAAGGTTATTCTGGGAAATTCAGGGCAGAGAATTCTTACTTCAGTACCAAGAAAGTCAGTTGAAACGCTAATTAAAAACAGAATTATAAAATACCCAGCTGAAAATAATACGATGGAGACAGATCTTCCTGGCTTCTGTAGAAGAAATCTGTGCCTCTGTAAGCTATTCCCATTCTTTTAATTGTTTGGGTGTGATAACAAAAGAGTGAATACAAGAAGATTGGAAGACATAATTTATTTGGACTTTTGCAAAAGATGACAAAATTACCCCTGTAAATCTCATGAATTAGACGTGGGTTTTCTTATCAAAAGTTTCACACACTCATAGGGTCTTGCTCTCCTCAGTGCTGTAAGAACTAAGAAATACAACACCATCTTTAAAGACGACTTCACTTTTGTGAGAGTACCTTAGCCAACAGAGCAAATTATTTAACACAAAGGTACAATGCTTAATTATACAGTTATAGAGTAATTGTGCAAATACTATTTTTATCTAGTTTTACTGATTTGATAAGACTGTTCTTCTGAACAAAAATGACCTAGTTTTTACTTTTTTTTTTTCCTTTTTTTCCCCTCTAAACAGTCTCTATCTTTTCAACCTGTCATCATACAAGCTTTTTAATGTCTAGAATCATTGTGTTCATCTGCCTCTGCTTTTGTTAGCAGCTTCAGCAAGTAATTACAATTTTGGGCAAAGAAAGACTTTGTTCAAGATTCTCATTCTTTATAAAACAGTGCCAGAACACCCAGAACACAAGACTTCCGAGAGCTGCTCCAGGAAAAAAATTAAATGGCAAAGACCAAACTTGGTATTCCTATAATGTTAAAAAGCTTTCAAAGGATTAAACTGAGAGTGACAAGGAGAGACAGAGAGTAGGAAAGAGACGCAGAGGGAGAGGAAAGAAAAGAAGGAAAGAAGGAAAAGTAAGTGAGTGAGTTTTGCAGTTAATTTTGTTTTGCAGATTAAAAAAAAGAAAAAGATAAAATTGATTTAACAGAAGGAAGATATGTCCATAAAAGAAGTACTGAAAACAACATATATCTCCCATATGAATTCATCAACACTAGAGGACTCAGACAATTTAGAGCAAAACAAATGCTTTTTATCTCTGGAACATCAAACTGATTTTACCTGGTTTATTTTCCAATATCCTGGCACCTGCTGTGGTCCACATTCATCCAGCATTAGTAAAAAGGAACAGCACAAGACTGAACTATATTGGCACATTTACGCAGTACTTTTCCCTGTGACCTAGAAACTTGCTGATGTGCTGCTTTGGGAGCCTGCGTGGATTCAAAAGCAATGTAACTTTGTTCTTGAGGTGTGATATTGAAAGTAGTAAACTCAGCTTACAATTGGAAATGGGGCATCTGTATGGCACAGCAGCAGGCCATATGGCTTAGCTCTTCAGGTCAGTATTAGCTCAAGGCACTCTTCCCCCAGCACAGTTTGATGTGCTTGTAGATTTCTGGGAGGTCTGGGAATGTGTGAAAATACTCTGTAGGCTCAGTTTGTCCTGAAGGCCACAAGTTTTCGACTTCTGCTTTATGTCTCAGATCTTATTCAAGAGAATTCTTAGCTTGCCAATGGAGTATTGCGTGCCCTTCACCTTGTCCTAAAAGTCATTTCATTTCTTAAACAATTGATTCCATCAGTGATGCTGGCACTTGATTTTGTCTCTAAAATCCAAATAGAAAACTTCTGGCATGCCTACAAAAAATCTATGGAATAAAAAGTGCCCCTATATGCTGATTCTTTCTATCAAACAAGCTTTTGAAGTCACTGTATCTAAAGCTATCAGATGAGATTCCCAGGTAGCACAACTCCATATATGAGTATGGAGCCAATTTATCCAGGCAGAGGATTTAACCACCCATTTTTCTGGAGGAGGTATTTGTGCAGAGATCACAAGACATTTTGTCCTGGAATGTCTGGTACACAGGCATCTAGGAAGGATTGGGCAAAAGGAGAAGAGAAAGAATGTAGAAGAAAATGGAAAATAATAAAGAGCAACAAAAACATTTATGACATATCTGTTTTTAATTTTTGTTCTTAACAGATCTGGGTTTCTGATAGGCTATTCTGGTAATGACTTAACTCTTTAGGGGCTCTTATGGTCTGCATGGCCAGAAAAAAGTTCAGTGCTTACATACTTCTTAGCTCTTAGTGTTTGCTTGTTTGTGAAGCTGAATGAAATCTTTTGACTTTCTTTTTTTTGGAAGTGGACGCAGATAGATACCAAAACACTTTACAAAATCACATCCGCCTTGTTGAGTGCTTCACTTTGGAAAAATCTTGTAGAATTCTGAAAGAATCAAAAGGTTCCTTCTGACAATTTGGTAAGCAAGTGAAGCACTTCAATTATTTCATTTGAAATGACCTCCCATTTTGAAATTTCCTTCAGTGTTTTTGAGAAAAACAGTTTTGAAAGGTTTGAACCCACATAAAGTATTCTGGGTTGCATCACTTTTGCAATGTTTCATGAAACTCTGAAAAAGAAAATCATTGTCAATTTGATCCAAAACAAACCCTTTATATTTTTTTTGAACTACCGATGAACCAAAAATCCATTTCTTTGCTCTGTTCAACCTAAATGAAGAATTATTAAGGATATGCTAACTAACATGTTTTTCTCATTTTTTCATCCCCTTTCTGGAGGCAATTCCATGCTATGGGTGAAATGTAATTAACTGTTTCATAGTATTTCTATTATTCACTTATGTGTAGTCCTGATGAGTGAAACAGAGGGTCACTTCTGGCTCTTCACCTCACGAGAGGATGGCCAAGGCTTTGATGAGGATCTAGATGTTTTTCTTCCTATGAGCTTCCTGAAGAGACCAAAGGATCTTTTGAACTCAAAGACAGTTTGTACAGAATAGAAACGAGAACGTTAAACTTTATAAATAGAGAAACATTTTCTCCCTGCAAGGGAAGAAAAAAGTAAGAAAAGTTTATAAACAGATTCACCCCTCTCCCTTTGTATTGTATTGAGGTGGGTGCCTTCTTCCAGGTTTGGTTTCAGCCCACTCTGTGACTTTCTGGATTGCAGCAAACTCCCTTCAGTTCTCTGATCCCTTGAAAGATCTCTTCCTGTCACCAAGAGACTGCAGATGTTCCCTCCTCTTTCATTAGTCTCTCTATGAACAGCAGGCTTCCATCTTCTCTCTGTGTCTCCTGTTCTCTTCTCTACCGCTACATCCCGAAGCCTGGGAGCTCCTCCTCCCCTCTTCCTCCTCCCACCCAGTCCCCAAGCATGCTCATCTGCTCTCCAGGGAAAGGAGGAATCTCTTCTCCCTCCAGGGGGTCTATCTGACCTAGTCACTCCCTTTTTAAAGGAACACGACATACAAGAGAGAACAAAAAAATAAACCAGATGCTGTCCAAAATAAACCTACTCCCATGCCAGAAGAGAAAATCAGCACATCTCCCAGGCTTGGTACTCTCAAAAACCCCATCATGTGGGTGCCTAGGCCCTCCAGCTGTTTGTTCTCTGTGTGTGGAGCAATAAGACTGTGTTCTGGTAACTTCTGCACAAACTGGCCAAGATCCATCAGATTTTTTGATCCAAAGCATTTGTCCATTTCCAGATTGCAATTTACTCAGTGTACTTTACACGAGACGCATGAAAACAGGAGTAAATCCAAGGCTGTTTGTTCCTCACTCATGCTCATGAAAACAGCAAAACAGTATTGCCATTAGTACTGAGCACTGTGGGCCTAAAAATCGGGCAGGCTGAAAATTCTTGGGCTAGTGTGAGGGGGGCTTTTATGAGCATACCAGTGTGCAACTGTCTCTTCTTCATCTTCCAATAAGTTTATGCTAATTTCTACAGCCTAGATAGCAAGGCCAAGTCTGTGGCCCCTGCAGCAGTGAGATGAAGTCTGAGAATGCCTCGCTGTCTCCATGGACAGTGCATGACTCGGGTTGGTAATTTATGGCAGAATTAGAGAGAGAGAGACAAGTGAATTTGAGAAACATTTTCAACATTTTTACTGCTATGTCTCACTGTCTTGCTATGTTCAGGTTTCTTATTTTCCTTCATGGAAGATTAATGGAACCGACTGATGATGGTTTCATGTGGTTTAAGGCCAGAAAGGATTATTAGATCATCTTTGCCTGACATCCTGTGCATTGCAGGCCATAAAAGGTATATACACATGACACGGTGCAGTGCCGTACGGAGATACCCGTGCTACCTCTGAACAAATTAGCTCAGATACAGGAAGCAATAAAGCTGCATTAGGCTGGGATCAGTGCTGAAAGCGGTACAGCTAATGTAGTCCAGGCACAGCAGCTCCCAGCTGCAGCTGTTCTGCTTCCACTGTCTCAACTGTCACTGACAGAAGTGTCTCAGGTACCTCCATTCCACTCCCTCTCCCAGGCAAATTATTTAGATTCTCATGTTTCAGCTTTCAGGCATACTAAACTGAATGTTATAGGAGAGACCAAGACCATGACATTCCTGGCTAAAGATCTCCTCTCTAACAGTCCTTGCACCGTTGTTATCCAGGAAAGCAGAACCTTGTTAAATCACTGCTTGGTGAGACAAGCCATGCTGGTGGAGTTGGGCTTCTTCTGCTGAGCTGTCCCTGGAATATCCTGCCTCTGTCTGTGGACTACAGAGTAGGGGTAAAGAAAGGTCTTAGAGACATGTTAAAGCCGAGGCAGCATGCAGAAGCAAAATCACCTCTCTTCTTCCACTTGCTTTCTCCCTGTTTTTGGCTTCTGTGAATCACAAGTCCTGTTTTTTTTTTTGTTTGTTTGTTTGTTTGTTTTCCACCCAGTATCTCTGAACAAACCATTTTGTCACAGTCTGCTAAAGCAGAACTTCTCATTCTACAGGCCCAATTTTCATTAATTATTTCCAAATATGTAAATACATTGTATTAAATTAATTTTGAGGGGACATGGAATTTTAAGCAAACTATTTGGATCATTCTCGATGACCCTCTTCATTTACCTACCTCACTAACCTGGGTTATAATCTCTATTTGAGTTGTATGCAAAAGTTAATAACAAAGATTCTGATTTATCTTTAGACGATTATCACATATGTAAAATAATATGGATAAAAATCAGTCGTAGAAGACTTCCCTAAAAATAGGACCACCTATTCTGAGGTGTTTTAGTGAGATAGTTTCAACATGACTGATACAGTCTCTGCTAATTTTGAAGTGTCTTGTACTCTGAAGAAATCTGAGTTTATTATGGTAATATGTGGTAAAGATTTTATCTTGACAAAAAATGGTTGTTTGGAATCAATTCTTTCATTGAAGCTTATCTATATATAGAATATATATATATATAGTTGAACCAAGTTGGAAGAATCTTCTGTGCTTTAAATATCAGAACTGTGTAGGTACAGGATCTTTGAATTTCCTTCATATTTCCTGAGTAATAAAAATATAGAAGTGATTGTTCAAAATGCTGTAATTTTTTTTATAGAGCTTCTGAATGTGAAGTATTTTCATAAATTAAGCCAAATTAAACCTATGCCATTTTAGCATATATTTCCTTGTGTGCCATCTTTTGATGGTGATAATCTGTCACTCCCTGACATGTTGCTGAATGTACTTGGCACAGTGTTCTGTTAAAACTACAACCCCAAAATATCTATTGAACATACACATCTATCTGTAGTTTGAAATCCAGAATATGTACATATAATATATGGCTTATTCTGTTCTTCCATGTCTAAATTCCTTTTTATTATGTCATTGTAGGCATGTCTATTTGAGGATATATTTAGTGCAAATTCAGCAGGGAGAAGGGATGTTTTTTACTAAATCAACAGATGTGACTGGAAGAAGCAGACAAGTTTTTGGACATACAGACTTTTCATCCAGCAGAATATAATTCAGCTTGTAGCTTACAGTACTTTGTTATTTACTTACGTTTTGTGTTACTGTTTTATATTCCATTTTGTATTCATTCTCCTTTCAACTAGCACGATTAGTATTTTAACTGGATGATCAGCTCAGTACAGTTTTAGTTGTGAACCATACTTGTGCGTGTCCAGGATTTTATTTTTAATGGTTTCCATTGTAATTTTTTTTGCTAATACATACCACATTAAATGTATGGTAAATTTGGCATTGGTAAAATATCACAAAAATTATCCTACAAAAGTTCATTTGTATGTATATATATACTTTGATTATATATTCTGTTTGCACATGGTAAATGCAATTAGATCATGATATCTATAGCTAGGAAACCACTTGCTTTATGGTAGCAATTAACTCTTAGTTCATTTAAATAAGATCAAAAACTGAGTTATCTTGTTTGAGTTCAGAATGTCTGCATAGAGAAACTGCCAGTTATTATTTTTAGAAATTCTGGAAAATGTTGTGATGTATGAGATGATGAGCAAGCATCTTCTAGGATGAAGTCACTCCTACTAAAATTTTTAGTGTTGTTACACATTATGGGCAGATGTTAAAGGGCAATACAGGCAGTTATCTACTGCGAGTAGGTTTTCTATTGTGGATTCTACAAACAGACCAGCAGATACTTTTTCAATCTTTTATTTTTTGTTATGTAGACATTTCATTCATAACATTTGCTTTCTATTCTGAGCTATCAGAAATAACTAACAGCATCTTTGATGTGAAGACCCTGTTAGTTTTTATTTATTTATTTTTAATTTCTTTCCTCCACTGTTTTATTCTTATGGAAGAAGCTAGAAATATGAAATGCTATTTTAGTAATAAGAACCATCTTATCATATTTCCAATACCAAATGCAGAATATTCCTTCTCATACAAGAACATCTCCAGTTGTTATTTTCATTATCTAGGATCCTATCACTAATATAAAAATGGTTAAAAATGTGTTCCTTATCTGCTCCCTTTTGCTTATATTATTGTGTGGAGGATACTATAAAACCGGTTTAAACACTTGAGTATATCTACTAGGATTATCCTGTTACCACCCTCTGTCTTCATGCTTACATTAACAGCAACCTAATACTTTACCTAGAGATTATTCACTCTACTACTGAGATGATATCCATTAGAATCATGCAATTTGCCTCTTTGCATAATATATGTTTACTCCATTTGACACATGCTCTTTCTCCTTCAGACAACCACAAAAATGATTTACAAATAAAGGGAACAGATATTGGTATAAAAAAGACTTAAACTTAAAAAGAAAAATTACATAACATTGTTAGGAAAGAGAGAAAAGTCATACAGAATTTCATCAAAGGAGAAGAGAAAAAGGATAAAATTTGTGATATTAGGCATCAAAAATATTTTTTTCGGAGTTAACAAAACTACATGGGAATAAGAAAAAGAAGGGAAAGGAAAGGAAAGGAAAGGAAAGGAAA
>PPHD01021394.1:0-13270 GCA_002909625.1 Bambusicola thoracicus | reverse complement strand
TTGTTTTGAGGAGAGAACTAAACAGGCCAAAAGTTTTATGGTTTTGAAGCTTTCTGGCCATCCTGTAGTATAAACATACTTTCTTTTTTCATCAGCATCAAGAGTATCCTTCATTGCTTGGAAGCAGAGGATCCATAAATAAAGAAAAACAAACTTCAGCATTCCTTATGGAAGCAGTGAAGACTCATGAACATTACAATGGAAAAATGAGGACAGAAATTAGTTAATCCTGGACCTCAGAAGAAATCATAGTAAAAGGTTTCTGCTTCTGAGACAGCTTAGTTCCTGGCAGAGACCTGCAGCACTTCCTCATGCCTGAGGAAGACATGGCTGGAATCAGAGGTAGCAGTATCTCACGGGTCTTGAGTGGAGAAGGCCAAACCTGAGGCTTCCTTAGCAGCTCCTTGTATATGCTTCTTCTGGAGCTGCTCACAGGGTGCTGAGGAAAAGATCTGTCAGAAAATCATAGAATGTTCTCAATAACTTGTTTCAGTGCACTTTTTATCACCAAAGATAAAAAAAGAAAACAATGAGCCCTGAACATACTGGACATCTGCTCTGAAGAAAGGACCATGAGAAGGTATACCTGTTTGCTTGAGCTATGCTGAAGCTATTCCTGTTAAGAATTATTGATGTAACAACTGAGTGAACTACAGAAGTTCCCTGTGTATCATCCTAATCTGAACAAAAAACAGTTTATTTCTATGACGCAAGGCTGAGTTTCTAGAGAGGCAGATACATTCTTTGATGAGTAATACTGAACAACAAATAGTAAATACTATGAAAATATAATTGTGTAACTACTTCCCAAAGGAAAAGATTGTTTCACAGTCCCAGTCTGCATCTGTAGCTCTTATAATTTACATGGCATTAGTAGAATTCCTCTAGGACATATGATTTGTTCCAAATTAAAGGTCTGAATGTTAAAAAAGGATCACTGTAGGTGATGAATAGAAACTAAAGAATAGAACAGATGGACCACTTGTACATCTCTACCATATTTAGATTACCATGCAGTTTTGGATGCAAAGTTTATGATCTAAATTATTCTTTTCTTGCCTAAGCCTGTCTCATTAGGGACATCCATTACTTTAATTAACATCATGCAAATCCTGTTTACAAAATTTCAGCTCTATAAAGGAAAGCTTAGCAGCTAAAGTGATCTTTTAATGCCAATATACAGATTTTACTGAAAAATAGGTAAATGCTTTGCCTAGTATTTCAGTTTTTGTCAACCACTGTAACAAAGCACTAAGGAAAACAAGTGAGTTTTCTAGGTCAACAGCACAGACAGTCTTTTCACGTTATTCCTTTGCTTTGCCAGCTTACCACATGCTGGTTTGAATAGATTGTTTGTATTAGTAAATTTTGGCAACCATTACCTACTGTTGGTTTAAAAAAAAAAAATTCATCAGCTGTGGCAAATTGTAATCATTTGTAAGATAAAGGCAAGATTATGTGCTAGAAGGGAGTATGATCTAATGAGAGAAATTCAGTCAGGCAATATTTCATTTCAAAGACTTGCATTATGGCCACTGCTGCCACACTGCTTCTGCCTGTTGTCTACTCGAACAGACCCAGCCACAGAGAATTCAAATATTTATGTTATGTTAGCGCACTTACCTGTCCCAGTTTGCTTGCTATCCTGTTTTGGGTTCTTGCAGTGATAACTCAGAGCAAACACAAAAGATACAATTAATGTCCTTTCTGACTGAGGTAGTAAGAAAACAATGCCAGCACCTATTTTCTAATATTACTGGACCACTCACAAAATTTCAGGTTTGTGTTGATCATTCTTAGTCAAGCCCAATGTTGCCTTTTCCATACAGCATTCTGTAGCTTGACTGTTGCCAGTTCCTTTGCTGGGTCTGGGCTATACCCACAGTGGATCACCGTGCTTGAAGAAGTTTGCGTGCAAAGACCAGCCAATATGCACCAAAGACTTCAGGGTGAATTTAGTCTTTTTCAGGGGCCCCATGCACATCCTCTTCTTCTGCAATCTTCTTCACACAGCAAGAGATGACTGGTCTCTCAAGGACTCCATGATTTGTGGTAGTGTTCATTTAATTGAATGTAGCTCCTCTTCTACTGCCTGAGAGGCCAGCTGATCTTTTACAAAAGGATAAACATATTCCTAAGCAAATGAAGTCATTTTAAAAGAAGAAAATAAGATCTGTCTGCAGATATGTGAGTAGGGAGAAAAGAAATGCAGAGAAAAAGAGTGGGAATGGGGGGAGTTAAAGGTTTAAAGTTAAAAAGCTGAAAAGAAAGGCCATGTGGCATCAGGGGCAGTATATCCAAAAGCAAGGAGACATAACGGGAAGAAATACAGGAAAGAGAGGGGTAGCACATACAAAACAAGGCACAGGAAAGGTATGAAAACAAAACTGCAATTTGCAGAATGATTGCGAGACTGCTGTGTCGTACAGTCGCCAGTAGAGGTGCTAAAGCCACAGCTATAGAACTTAGTGGCAAAATGTTCTGAGGAAGAAATAAATCCTAAATTGAGATAGATTGAACGTTTCGAGAAATGAACAATAGTGCAATGCAGCTATTTGAGGGGAATCAGTGCAGACGTGGATTTTTAAACTTCTCTGTAGGTGAAAACAAAAATGCAGCCAGCAAGAGGCAGAAGGGATTCCCCCCCACAATAGAACAGAGGGAACAGCATGGGAACAGCAGAAAATTCCTATGGAAACGCTGTAACCTGCAAACAATGAGAGCAGGTACCAGTGTGCAGCTGGGGCACAATAAAACCCTCTACAAGCTGAGCCAAGAATAAGCTTCTTAAAAAGTGCTATACTTTGCTACTTAGAAATGTTGCTCTTGTCCAAGTGTTTTGTATTTGCCTCAGTGCAGTTCTTTTTTTCTTTTTCTTTTAACTAATTAGCGGCTTATTATAAACCAAAGGGGATTTCTGAGAGCTCTTTGGGTTTGTAAATTATGCAAATGGCAGCACTGTGATGTTGGATTGTATTATTAATTGTATATTTTGTGGTTCATGTATTCTTAAGAGTACGTGTGAAACAAGTTCTTCCCTTTTTATTTTTCCAGTTCTCAAACACAGTAACTTATAAGAAGTCTTCAAGCAGATTACAGATGATTTCTATTTTTTTTTTATTTTTTTTTTTTAATCTTTGAAAAGAATGCATTGTTAATGCTGGAGGCTGTTTTGTGCTGAAAGCTTTACAGCATTTTGAGCATGCAACGAACAGAACTAACTTCACAGATTATACTTTAGAGCTGGGGTTCCTCTTCAACTTTTAAACAAAGTGTTCTATTAAAGGCCATCTGTAAGATGCCTGATGAGTTACCTCTTGGACTGATATGTGATTGTGCAGGAACTTCTGAAATTCTGAATGAAAAGCTGATTGGTAACTAAATAAATTGCTCTATAACGTCAGTATTGAACACTTGTATTAAGCAAACTTTGCTTTGCAATGCTTTTTTCTGACTGCAGCACAAAATAGAAGCACTCTCCCTATATAATGCTTAGCAATCCTCTAGAATGTACATAAGGGTACAGACATTGTGTAAAACACCAGTGGTTACCCTAAAATTGAGGTGTGAGGAGCACAGCACGGCTATCATTCTGTCTGGATATGAAGTTTAATAAAGTAATCACACAGAACAAATTTTCTGTTCCAGTAATGATAGTGTTTCTCCACATGAAATGCTTCCTGTCTATCAAGTAGCAAACACTGTGAGGTAATCCCAAGTTAAAGGGTTTTATATAGATATGCTACATTTATAATATTGTAATCAATTTATTTCCCAATTGCCAATTTCTGCAGCTAATGCAGCCAATTTTCACACTTAGTCAATTACAAGTGGAATTCCCTTTGCATTAGGAGACATGTATTTCATTGATACAGGAAAACATGTTTGTTTTTCTTTAACATGTTTGCAGGGTAAAAATACAACTTTCATAAACCATTCAACTCAGTGAATGAAGAAAAAGAAAAGCAAAAGATATCATGCTTGGGCATTTGGAACATACAAAGATAGGCACACTTATGCTCAAAAGCTTGTATATATACAGCTGATGTCCAAACCTCTGTAAATTCAGCTTAGAGGTAAGTAGTATAGCAGGTATGCCAGGCAACAGTGTCTGTGTAACATTTCTGCCCCTTAAAGAATATAGAAGACTTGTTTTCTATTTTGCTGGAGAATCTGTAATTTTAACCCCTAGTTATTTTCCTGCTTTTGTGAATCCTTTTTGTAAGAGTTTCTCTGTGCACCTTTTTCAGCATTAACCCTGAAGAGACAACAATGACAGACCTACACATTTTGAACAGTGGGTCATCTGTTTATGCATTATATAAATGCCAAGTTTAGCTGGTCGTTAAGGGGGAAAGAGCCAGCAGAACCAATCAGATTGCATGTGTAGGCTTCGGAAACAGACTGCAAATATCTTGGAAAGGATCTGCCTTTTATTCTTTTTTGCATGTGGCAGACAGTTACGGAGACCCGCTCTTGCAATGAATCTCTGCCAGCTGATGTGATAGTGAGGATCCAGTGAGTTACTGCACTTGCGTGGCCCTCCACTGATTTTATTTCTCAGTAATGGGCACTGCCAATAGAATCAACCTCACACCCTTAACGATTGCAGTAGCCTATGGAGAACAATATTTTTTTTTTACCTGTTGCAGTGTTAGGATCCATTGCAATCCAAGTCTGTTTCATGACTTTAATTATAATATTTGTTCTAATATTGTTTAGATTGGTGCATCTATAAGGAGCTTCAAATCTGCTTAATCTTCATCCATAAGCCAAGTTATTTAAGAAATTCACCGTTCTCCTTCCTAGATTGTGCTGCATGTGGTGCCCACATGGTGTGCTGCTCTTGCCTCTCTTCTGGGACCCTGACCCCACATGCTCCTCTGCCGAAGATCTGCCCCAGTATGAGCTCCCTTGTGTGTCATTTTGGTTTTCCTCTTTATTTTCTTATTTTGTTACGTACCAGATAAGTACTGGTCAGGTGATTTCTCATGTTGCTTTCTGGTTGAGCATCTGGGGATGAAAGAAGGTCAATCTGTGTATATGTTTTATATTCTGGAATTTCACTTTTGGATGCAGGGTAAAGCTAGAATCTCTGGGGCATCTTTTTTAAATCCCTTGGTTTGATTCTGGGTCAATAATTTATACTGACCTCAACTGTTATTTAGATTTGAATGTATCTGAACATGGCATGAACATGGCATTTCTTTTAAGTTTTAATATTATGCAAACAAGTCGAAATAAGTTTTTATTGTAAAACTTGAAACACAAATCTAAGATGACTTTGAAACTGAACCCCAAGCTAAACTGAATCCAGATAGCTGTGGCAATATATTTTTATATTTTATCAAATAAAATATCTTGACATGCTGAAATTGTATGTGGTATTTTTCTCTGGAAGTAAATTGGTTCATATTGGAAACATGAAATGGGACCTATCAGCTCTTAGAGAGTCCTTTCATTCTTCTAGCAAAGGCTTTCATTTTTAGAGCTGGCTATATCTCATGTACATGAGAGATCCACATGAACCATGACTGTTTATGGAATGCAGATTTATTACATAAGGTCATTGTGTTTATATTAATAATAACATGTTTATTTTTATGCTCTACTTATGGATGTTTGATAGCTCAGTGAAGAGGAGGTTACTGTAAAATAATTCCATTGTATTAGTTTGCATCTTTGGTTATGGCTCCGTCTGGAAGTGGCAGGAGCTATTTTCATCAACCACACAATTACTAGGTTGTGCTAGCTCGTTTCTATCTAGAAAGTTGTTTACAAGGTAAAAGCATCCTCAAACTTGAGGCCGTGTTTGGCTTTTTCAATAGGAAGAGATTAACTAAATACAGAGCTCCAGACACTCTAGTGGGATAATATAGGAAGTTTCTATTGCTGGCCGTACTGATGGACTGAGGACTTAAATCCTCTGAGCAATCAATCCATGGGCTTTTATGAACGCTTAGGGAAAAAAAAGAGAATATATTGCTGGAAAAGAGAAATAAACCTTGTTGCAAAATACATGATGGGCTGATTCAAAAAAGACATATGTATGGTAAAGTCGCATGTATCATTACAACTGTCTGAGCAGAACAAGTGAAAGCAAAACAAAAATGGAAATGATGATTTTCTTCTAACAAATGGATTTTGGGGAGAAACCTTAATGAAGGAAAAAAGCATATTCTGCTTTTGAGTGTTTTTCCACTAAGAATAGGAGAGCTTTTGCTAAATAGCTTCATTAATTTCAGTGTTAATCCAGCAGGTCTAGTATGAGATAAATCCTTCCTTGGTAGAAGCATTGTCTATTATGTGTGTTGATTTATGAGAAAGAATCAGCTATATTTTAATGATAGTTGGAGTGGACTGTAAATACAGACTAGGAGTCACAGTATATCAGAAAAGCTCATTTGTACTTAGTATACTAGATAAATTGTTCCTGGCTTCTTAGGGTGTGACTATACTTGCTGTCACACTCCCAAGTTTACTCAAGGACTGTGTGATTTGCTGAGTAGGTGCTAGTCATGTAAGAGAAAACCCGACGGGATGCATTTTATATACCTGTTTTTTTCCTCAGCGTCATGTGTTTTATTAACTTTTTTTGTCCTCCCCCCACCCCCATCAAAGGCAAATCTCCCCAGGACGAGGCAAACTGTAGGAGTGAGAAAATGTGACCACAAACAATCTGAGCGGTATGAAATTTAACACTGTGATTCTGTTTTAGTGAGAGGAAAACACAAGTTGCTGGCTCTCATAAAATCCTAAGCTAAATCCTAACTGCGTATGTAGCAATTTTAAAATCTTTTTTTGTTTTCTTTTCTTTTTTTTTTTTTTTTTTTCCCTTCAGTTAAGCTGTTTCTTTCTCCAGTTAATAACAGGTTGTGGGATTAAATCTCAGCTTTTGATATTTACTGGGAAATGTAGTACAGTAATTTATGAGTCAAAATCTACTTTGACTAAATTATCATTGCAAATTACAATTTATGAAAGTTGTTACTCTGACCATAATTACACAGTTGGCTATGCACAACTTGAAATCTCACTTGCTGAATAAATTTGTTTTCATTCAGAGTGCATTCCTGGCATTTTTAGAGAAGGGTGAATCAAGCCTAACAGACAAAATTTCCTATGGAGTTTGTTAAAAAGGTCACCTTTATTTGCTAAGCCTACCTAAAATATAAACATTTCTTGAATTAATGAGATGCTATTTTGGTCTGCTATAAGGGTTTCATATTCAAGGTTACGAAACTATAGACTCCTGAGTAGAGTCGCAGGAGCTTCCACATTACGCCAAGCCTTCAGCTATCTACATATCCTAAAACGGCTAAAATTAAAAGTGCTTGGTTGGATATTCTGCAGGCTGCCAGGAAAGAAAAAGGAGTCGATAGGCAAATTAAGTGCAGTACTGTAAACTGGGGGGGAACACGGAGGTTTAAAGCTTTGTCTGGCAACAGAAGGGTTAAGGACTTTTTTGCTATACCCGTTTCAAATTACAATGAGAAGCCTCTTCTTTCCCAGCAGGGTTGTGCTTACATTAGTCTTTAGATCTCTCTTGAAGAGAGCTGTTATATTTGTGCCTGCTAGAGTTGGAAATAACAGTTAAGAAGCTGAAAAGGGTTGAATGGATTTACAGACGGTTTTTTTTTTCAAGTAAATTCATGGCAACACATTAATTTGATTAGTACATGCTTTAGAATTACTTTACACTCAAGCGCTTCAAAAGATGTTAACGTTATCACCAGGCTGCTGGACAGATATGTGTTACACCACCAAGGTACAGATCAAGACTAATCTGTGACTCAGGATTTATCTTGGGAAGAGCGCAAGGTGTACGAAGAACTCAGAATAAGAAGGGAAGATAACTCTGGGAACTACAATGTGTCAGAAGAACAGCTCTTGCTGATACAGCTCCCCACCCAAGACCTGGTTATCTAAGGTTTATATAGGAATGCCTAGGTCAGCTGACAAAATACTGGTTTTCTGCTCCATAAATGCAGAAAAAACGATAACAACAGTGGAAAATTGGAAGTCTGAATTTCAGCTTTCTTAGAAATAACTGCAACCTGACACATTCCATAATATTTAAACAGGGTGGGGGGAGAGAAATCACCAAAGATGTTACGTTTAGAGATGACATTGACATGAAGAATAGGTAAATTTTGTTTTTCAGCCACTGGGAAAGCAGACCTCATAGGAACTCAGGACAAGTAGGAGAAAAGATTTTTTTTTTCCTTGTTCTTTTTCTTTTCAAAGATGAACCTAACTGCACTCAAAGCTTTCGTGGGCTTGCTCTGGAATTGCTGGGTTCTGGTGGGTCACGCACAGGGAGGTTTAGGAGACAATCATGTCCATTCGAGTTTTATTTACAGGAGGCTGCGGAACCATGAAAGAAGGGAGATTCAGAGAGAGATTCTCTCTATCCTGGGTCTACCTCACAGACCCAGACCATTTTCACCAGGAAAGCAGGCTTCTTCTGCACCCCTCTTCATGCTGGACCTGTATAATGCCATGACAAATGAAGAGGATACTGAGGAGCTGGAGTACTCACTGAAGGGATCCATGGCAGGGGAGAGCAGAGGGATACGGAAAGGATACCCTGGCTCTCCAAATGGATATTCGCGGAGAATACAGTTGTCTCGCATGACCACCCTGGCCACACAGAATCCTCCCTTAGCCAGCCTGCACGACACCAACTTTCTGAATGATGCTGACATGGTCATGAGCTTTGTCAATTTAGGTATGTCAAAGTTTTTTTGTTGTTCTTTCTGCTCTGTTTGATGAACTGCTAGGCTGATCTTGGAGGGCTGAGAGAGGGAAATGTCGCAGCCGGAGCGTAACCTGTTCTAAAACAGCAGGATTGGGCCCTGGCTGCTGTGCCACTTGCAAAAGAAAAGTTGTACTAACGGTGAAGTAGCTACGTTGTAGGTGGCCATGGAAAAAGATTTTTCTCACTGTTTATATAAAGTCAGTTTCTATAACTCCCCTCTGCTGGCTTCTGTTTTCTTTCTTTCATTGATGTAATGAAAATTCTAGCCTTAGGCCAACTAACTCCTTTTTTTAAAAAAAATCTCAAAAAGTCAAACTCTTATGCCTATTGCTCGGTTATTTCCCGCACTGTTTTGTTTAAAGCTCAGACATGAACAAACATCAGTTGTTAATATTTTAAAACCCGGAATGTTATGAAAAGGGAAAAGTCAAGCCATTTCTGGGGGAGAGGGGGGGAAGATTTCTTAGGTTATTTGGGATTTTTTTTTTCTAATGGTAAGAGTCAGATTTTTATTATCTTTTCAGCTGGCTGGCTGGATTTTATATAATCTGTTTCTGTTTCTTTGTTATTTCTATTTAATAACCACAGACTGTGTTTTACTACACTGTCATGGTACTCAAAGTCTGCAACAGTTCTTATTTTCTGCCATTAATCAATTAGAGAATTAAACACTAGAAATATGCAAGCAAAGAATGCTTTTGAAAATTGTATCATATCAGATACAAAACCTGATAAAACTAAATTATATTGGCTTCCGAGTACAATAAATATGCTTACCAGTTATGTTGTGGTTAAAAAAGCAGTTACAGATTTCTTTAATAGAAGGCAACCTAAATCTCATTAAGAAAGCTGCAAATAATTCATGAAATGTATTTACTGTTTTTATAAGTAATTTAAATGCTGCAGGACTCATAAAGCTATCTAAAAACTTCTCGTTTGATCTGAATAGTAGGAGATTTAATTGGAAACTTCTCAGTAAGCTCATACAAAATCTGATAAAACCCTGCTTTCCAGGATAATGCTTTCTGTAGAAACTTTTTAAACAATGGCACATGTTCTGAAATACCTTCCGATTATCACACACGCTCTGTACCTTTTATGTCTACCAGGTTTTTAATCCCTGCAGCAGGATTAAAAATGTTTCCAAACACTAAACTCCTCAACAGCTAAAATCTCTGGGAAAAAAATGACACCCTGGAGTTTAGTTGGCATAGTAATAAAATTACATTTGTTTGGCAGACTGGGGGGTGTTTAATTCTGAGATCTTTTTTTTGTTAGGGGTAACATATGTCTGAAATCTAAATACGTTTGCTTGTTGCTCTTGCTCCTGAAATAGCAGGGTAGAAGAAAATGAAATCTCTGTTTTGGAAAGTGTGTTACTCATCCTTAGGAAAGAGTTACTTCTTATCTCTGCATTTCTTTTAACTTATCATCGGATGACCCGATTCACCCAGAGTGGCTGGAATACACTGAGTTTAAAATGGCAGTGTTACAAAGAAAAATTAGAAATGCTCTGATCTCTTCAGCATTAGGCAAGATCCTGATCCTGCAAACTTTTTTCTCACTTGTCTTGTGAAAAACCCTCTGTGAATATGTCACAGACCGTTTCATCAATGGCACTGATTGCTGTTAACATGGGACCTTCTCTTTGATTTCAAGAAACATCTCTCATTTCAGGAGGACTTCTTGCACTTCATGAGTGCAAGTCTCAGGGTCAGTGTCAGATGTGTGCTGGCCTGATCCTGCTGTGCTTTCCCAGATGAAACTCCTCTCTGGGAGGCTGCAGGTTTCCAGTGTCTTACCTTAACTGGGAAGTTTCTAATATAGTCTCATTTTGTTGGGAAGGAAGCATTGCCTTGAGATAGCTGTTAGGAGACGTTAAAATCTATGTATATTTCACCTCATGTTTCAGAGCTGTGAAAATTGGAGAGTGTGTTATTTTTCTAGTGAGTATGGTTAATAGACTCAATTAGCTTACAGGAGAAAAAAAAAAGTAAATAGCAGTTTTTGTTTGTGCTCTGTAAAATTAAAATATGTCTCAGCTTTTAGTGAAGCTAAACCCTAATTCACTTCAAATGCCCTTCTATACTCGTTGGTTATTGTGGTTTATCACGTATTCCACCATATAGCATGCGTAAGAAATATTGACGACTGATGTAGATTAGCTTCAACATTTTTATTAAACAATCCTATGTTTCGTTATAATTAACATAATAACAAAATAAATCATGGAAACAGGTAACCATTTCATATGATTTATGCCACATAAGATTGTGACAGATGAGGGCAAGCTCTTTTAATATACAATGGGAAAAAATATGCAGTGATAAGTGAATGCTAACACTGTACCTTAAAATCAATAAATGCTGGTGCAGCACAGTAATAATTCAAAAGGTTTTAGATTTGAAGCCCCAGTCAACTTGCATCAAATTAATCTGCACTGGAAAAACTATTCACCATGTTCATACTTGCACACTATTAATTACATAAGGTGTAATTATAAAGCTTTATTAATCATGTGGATATTTTAAATTGAAATTTTTGTATATAGTTGCAGCCAGATATATTATTTTAAGACAAAACTATTTAAACAAAAAATTCGTAACTGAGATGTTAGATAAGAATTATTAAGCATTAGGTTGAAAAGACTGAATAGGATTAAAAAAGTTAAGTAAAAAGATGGGCAAGAACAAATAATATTATACTTAAGAATAAAAACTGGAATGCATATGTTAATTCTGATAAAAAATCAACCTGTCAGAGATGTGAATAATTCGCTTTCCAAAGCAAATTTGAAAAATAATCATCAAGGGAACTGCAATTCGTCAAGCAACCTGGGAGAAAAACAAGATTGCATTTACTTCTCCTGAAGTTCAAATTGTAAACACCTGCTCCTTGCACCGGAATTTCCATCTCCTTCTTTCTTGAAAGATACAACAAGACAGAGAATATGCCTTGTCCTGTGCTTTGTATAAGACTGTGTGCATTGGCAGCTCTCCATAAATATTGATGACTGTAGCAGAAGAGTTAACTGGGGTTGGTCCAGCAGTCAAAGAATAAATTCTCCACTAAATGCACTGGGGTTTTCAAAGATCAGATTGTATCACCTACAAGTTCAGGACTTTGTTTTCCTCACTGAGTGTTTTTTATCCTGTTGTTATATTTTATTATATTGTTGCAAATCCCTGACTGTTTAGAGTTCTGGCATCTTCTTTTTGGCTGATTTCCTAAAATGACATATATAGGATACCCTGTTCTTCCGAGAACAGACAAATAATGCTAATGTAGCTCTACTCACTCTTGTGCTCACTCAAAATTTAGTTGAGGAAGGACTTTGTTAAGATAAATGTTAGCATTCCTACCCCTCACCTCTCACCAAAAGAGAGGGCTCAAATAAAAACATAGATGTGCCTGAGACTGGGAGAAACAGCAGGACTTTTTGAAACTACAGTTAAGCATTTCAAGGACTGAATTTTATGTTAGCATCAAAGTGATCATTAAATCCACCGGACTTCCATGTTCCTTCTCATGCAATTCAATTGTTCTGTATTTTCATTGGTTTACAACACATCTGTTAATTTTTTTCTAAACAGATTGCTGCGTTTGCTAAGCAAATCTGTTTTCTTCATATTTTTCTGTGAATTGATTCATGCTCTATATGTAATAAGGGGTAAATATGTAAAAGCTTTGTGGGTTTTTTTTTTTGACATGCTTTTTTTCTTAGCATCTAAATTAATTTCATAAACTCAGATGAGAAGATTAGTGTAAAATTTGTGCCTTTGAACTACCCTATGCTAATTTAGGTTACCGCACAATATTACGCAGATTTTTAATTATTAACACACCATCAAAACACCTTTTCTTCTTCACACTCAGTGTGATTCTGTAATTTTAATTAACATAGCTAATAATTAAAACACACTCTCTGTATCAGTTTTTAAATCAGACATGGAAATCCAAGTGAATATTGCCTATTGGAGGCACAGAAGACTGTTCATTTTAGTCCACTTTCTCTTCCCCAAGGTCGCACACTGTCTTGTTCTTCTTTAAAACACTGAGCAAATACATAAATTCACAAGATTTACAGTCCATTGTGTTCAGCCAAGAATGCTAACATGGTAGAGCATAACTTTTATAGAACTCCTTTAAGAATCCTACAGTACATTAATCCACAATGAATACCTGTACAAACATTTTTTTGTTTTGTTTCATCCGAGCAAGAAAATGTTGCTAAACACAACCAGACATGAAGTGTATTTAGTAGCTCGTTTCATATTTAAGCTAATTCAGTTTCTTCAAGATAAAATATCACCGGTGAGGCATATAGAGTGCTAAACCATAAAATATCAGGGACTGTGGAAGGGGAGCTGGTTTTGAAGGATACCTGCAAGGCCTCAGGATTGTTAACTTCTCCCCTCAAAGTTTAGGAATGAGCTTGCCTTCTTTCTCTCTTTCTTTCTCTCTTTCTTTCTTTCTTTCTTTCTTTCTTTCTTTCTTTCTTTCTTTCTT
>PPHD01021393.1:0-13270 GCA_002909625.1 Bambusicola thoracicus | reverse complement strand
AGTGGCTTCAGGGAGGAAGGAAGAGGCTGCATAAGGAGGCTGAATGCTGTTCAGCTAGAAGTAATGTGTGTGTTCCCAATAGAACTCACTGACAAGAAACTTGATTTGCTTGTAGTGCAGTTATAGTGCAGTAGAAGCAGAAGTTCTTAACTATGATCCACAGATTGCAAGTTCCGTGATTTCTCTTTTCTGGTGAAATTTTACACCAAATGTGAGGCTCCTACCCAGCACCCCAACCTGAGTCCCATGCACAGGAGATGTTTCCCAGCATGGAGGCGGGTAAACCCCTTGGGTGAGGGAAGGGGCTGCAATTGGACCTCTGGAGTAGTGCTGGACCAGGGACTGCCATCTGTAGCTCGTTTACTCGCATAGCATGCTGCGAGTTTTCATTTTTGTCTGTTGCCATCATCAGCATGCTTTTGTGTCAGATTTTTAGGAACTGTGGCTACAAACAGTGAATTAATGTTCATATTAATATGCAAGTGTGTAGAGAAACAGTGCTGTAATCTCTGAAGATGTGATCAGAGTGGATGAAGATTAGCCCATGAATTTGCATCTTGACACAAAACTGTGATGCAGAGAGGGAGGTGATGCGGTCCTGCAATAAACTACAAGTCCATGATGAGTGTTTCAACCATTTATGTTTTTGACTGCCTTGAAGAAGTCTCACTGCGCTTAGTAGAATTGTAAGCAAATTAAATAAATTGTTCTGTTAAGCAAGTTAGATTATTTAATAGCCTTTAAATGTTTTGTGTATTAACTACAAATTACAAAAATTTGTATGGGTTTAAAAATGTTGAAATTCTTGATTACTAGAACTCCAGTTTAGCATCTTCTGTTCTTTGACAATTTGGGATTGGAAAAGGCACTATGTGTATTTCATACTCATTTTCTGCATAAAATTTACTGGGCTGTTATTGAGTTAAAAACATTTAGGATTTGTTTGTTGTGTTTTGATAGTTCACCTTTGATTACTCTTTCATCCTTTACCCACAAAATTGTTGGTCTTTACTGTTTTCTCATGCACTGGTAATAAGAGCTGAGGAAAATACTATGAGTAAGCAGATTGATTTCAGTGCCAAATATTGTTTGTCTTTGATTTTTTTATTTTTTATTTTTAGAAACCAATTTTGCAAATAATTAAGGTCTCTATAAATTTCAATTAAGAGGTCTGCAAGCAAAAAAATTTTGGCTTAATGCCTTAATTCTTCAGATCTATGTAATGAGTTTCTGATGTGCATTCCCACACAGAGACCCACCAGTTTCAAACAGACTGTGTATATTTTTGTCCTATGGTTTTCAGTATGGTCTGAAGTTTACAGTTTATCTGGGAAGAAAACCCTGAGGAGATAATTTCATCCTCTTAACTTATTCACTAGAGAACACTGCTTCTCATACAAATTGCTGCAAATTTCTTTACTTAGTGAGGCCAACTGTGAGATGAGAATAATGCTTATGTTTTCTAAAGTGATTTCAAACCTACACATGGAAATGTAAGTTTAAAGCACTATTATTAAACACATTTTTCAGATAGGATAATGAAGAAGAGAGAGGATTGTGTTTTTTTTTTTTTTCTCAGCATCTCTGCCCATAACATATTAACTCACTGGTGAGGGTGTATTTTCTGTACACCTCTGGATCTAATAAACAGCTGATGAAAATCTTTTACAGCTTTGCAGTCTTGTAGTTCAGTCTACATAAATTAAGCATTTAGATCTTCAGATAGAATTTCCCCTCTGAGTTGACCCAAATGTTGCTTAATGCATAAAACAGTGTTTGTCAAGGGGCCTGTAGAACCGGTTTCTTTTTTAGTGTAACTTTTGTTCTGTGGGAGAATAGCTGTGGTATGGCTATATACATATGGCTATGTACAACTGACAGTTGTACATAGATGGCTCCAAAAGTAATGCCTTGTATTTAATTCCATGGAAACTACCATATTGTGCTACAAGGAGCACAGTAACACTGATAGAGTAAGCAACATTTTTCAACATAGTCCTCAGCATTAGCTATGCATTTTTACCTGTCTTGAACAAGAGCCTGCATGCTACTCTCGTTAAAATTTGCACCAGCAGAGGTGACCCACTGTCACTTGAGCCACTGCTGAAATGCCCCAATCACCATCTCACTGAGCTCACATTCACTGTTTGGTTTCCATAAAAGTTCAGGAAGCTTCAATGAATGTCAATGAGTATAATTTTTTCCTCATTCAGTTCTACCCCTTTGCTTCAGCTGTACTTCCGTGTCAGATGCCGCTTTGTCAGACAGCCCTTCTGCTGTCATCTGTCACACGGAACAAAATGTAGTGGAATTTTGGCAGGAAGGCTCAACTTCTAATTCTGTACCACCAACATCCACTTCTTGTGTCGTGGACGAAGATAACAAACTAGGTGGCATTACTTTCGGAGCTGCCCTTGTATAAGCAGTACTCTTGGTGCATGGAGCAGATGAAGAAAGCCACAAGTTTCTTCAGGCAGTCATATTAGAAAAATGTGTGAGTGAGAGATAGTAACGTGATATTGCTTTTAATCATCCTTTCATTTTTAAGCCTTTAAGATTTGCATTTTCAGGTGTAACTTTTTAGCTGTAAAAGCCAGAATGTTTCTTTAAATAAATGGGAGTTAGTGGTGAGACTGTATGCGAGACATTTTCAACACCGAAAATGGCAAAGTCCCATTGATCTTTATATCTATCAAACGCTGTGAGAATTAAGCCTTTAAAACTCTGTAAGCAGTTGTCTGTTACATTTCAGTTTCTTTCTGAAAATACAAATATGATTCAGACTGTGTCGGTTTTCTGCTTCGTTCTTGTGCTCACAAGGATGCTGATTTGGCAGAGGTTCCGGTGGAGGACCAAAACGTTTAAAATGGAAGCAAGGGTATAGCTACGTTGAAATGGGTGATTACTTTAAATCAAAGCCTGTGCTACAGTGCCAATTTCGTGGGCTTTTTAGGAGTGAGTTGTGGTCACTGGCCTTTCAGACTGGGTGGCAGAGTGCTGAATGCTTAAGCTGGTTTTAAAGGGCAGCAATTAATTGCTGAGCTCTTCATACCTCCTTTCTGAACACCATTCTGCTCAAGGCAGTGAGACAGTGTGGAGCGCTGCGCAGTGTTTAAGCAACTTTAGGAAGAAAATAGTATAGGAAGATAATAATAGCAGCTGGATACAAGTGCAGTTCTGTGGAGGTTTTGAATGATCACAAAAGCTATTGTGAATTTGGACAGGATAGAAGTCTAAACATTAGCATTGAAGGCCACTTGAAATAGTCAAAGAAACCATAAGAAATCAGGATGAAATTATTTTATGACGGTCTTTTATATTCATTGCAGGAAAAGCGATAAATATATTTACAGTATGAAGTTGAATATAGAGAACAGAAATTAGGTCTCAGAAAGAGATATTACGTATTTAAAAGATGTTCACTAAGGCAGTCTTGTTACTTTTCTGCTGCATGGATTTACCGTTGTGAAATGGTTATGCCCCATAACTGTTAAGCTTCTTGAGAGTTTTAGTATTGAAATTGAAGGAGCTGGTTGGAAAGAGACTTTGCAAACAGGGACCTCTCTTAATGATCCCAGAGCTCATCTTTGCTTACAGGCTTTATGTGGAAGTGAGGAAGAAATAAACAGTTGGCTTTAACCGTATATGATCTGCAGCATGTCAGAGAAAAGGAAAGTTAAGTGTTTGTGAATGTTGCTGTGAATTTGCAGTCATTGCCTTTACTCCCTACATCTGTTAGAAGGATTCTCAGGATAATCACAGAAGACTTTATCACGTTCATTGCTCCTCACCAGAGCCTTGCTCCTACCACCACCACCACTGCTGAGGCAGACTCTTGTCCTGACCTTTTCAGAAGCCTTTTATGCTTCCTGGGTGTACTCCAGATCCTGCATCAGATCTGCCCCCTTCAAAGTTTAGAAAAATCTGCTTTGAAAAAACTTCAAGACTGAGAAGGAGGTATGAGCTCTGACATCTGGTTGGCATACAGCCAGAATAGGCTGCAGGTGTTGCAGACACCACTATATCAGCATGGATTTACATCAAAGCATACAAGTGAAATACTGGGAATCAATAGGAGTTTTCTCATTGATCCCACCAATAATTCCTGAGGAATAAATAATTGATGATTGCAGAGATCACTTAAATAATTTACATAACTTTTGTGAACTCAGTGAACTTTCTGAATATGAAAAACAACTGACTCTGGAGTCCACATTGGTTGAATGCTTGCCCTGTGCATGAGTCCTTGATTAGCAAGAGTTCAAGACAATAAGGGATACTGTATTTCCTTGAAATGGCTAGGGGAAATAGGAAAACATAGCTTCATAAACTTACCAAGGCAGTTTGGCTGGAATCCATGTTTGATTTGTGATTATTTTTTTTTTTAATATAAAATAATTTTGAATAGTAGAAGGGAATTTTTATTTTTAAATATTTGCTCAGTTGATGAGTAGAAATGTCATCTTCCTGCAGCTACATGATTCCTTTTTTCTCCATTTCTGAATATGAGAACTCTCTGAATTTACAACATTGTTCTGGTGTTTAACTCCATGAATATTAATTCAGTTCACACAGAACTTTTAGCCTCAGGGCCTAGGCTTGGGTGTGATAGACCGTATATGCAGGGCAGTGGGAGAACTTGGTGTACAGAGAGAGCACATTCCATCAGGGAAAAAAAAAAAAAAAGGTGCTAAACAGGAATCTGCCTGTAGTCAGTGGGAAGGGGAAAGAAGAGGGATTGAAAATATTGTTCTGATGAATTTAGTCATCTTTTGCTGTGTAGCAGAAAGTGATTTTCTCCTTTTGGAACTCCATGTGCCAAATCTTCTGAGGATAGACAGAGAACCACTCTGCTTTCCTGAAAGATACCATACCAAACCAGAGGTTGTGCTTTTGTCTGAAAGACCATCACCATGATACAAAGGAGACAACAGTGGATATAGTGTTTTTGTAATAACCATGAGGAAGTTTTTATTCAAGTATTTACTATGTAATACAATTATGAAGTATTTGATCAGTTATTTATTATATAATACCACGATGATTATTTGTTCAAGGCGAGAAGGGGAAGTTTAGATAAGGAGACTTCGGGGAATAAACTGTATCCAAGCCAATGGACTGCGGAGTTGAACTTCCACATGCTGTTTTCTTTTTATCTCTTTTCTTTTGAGCTCTTCTGTAGAAATTATTCAAGTACTTTATTGAACTTTTGGAGCAGAAAGAGAACAGTCTGTTTCCCTGAGAACAACGTCGTGTCTTGTGGGGAGAAAAGCTGTTTGACTGAAGAGAGATTTGGATATATGTATAGCACATTCCCAGTTTTTAAAGAGTAAGTAGTTGATGCTGTGAAACCAGATCTCTGAGATATGTTCTGAGAACAGCCACTTCAAATATGCCCTTGAAATCAAATCAGCAGAGAAACGTCTAGGTGGGGAATAGCAACAGATCTGAGATCAGAGGAAGTATCAGCCTGCCAGGTGCATCTCGTTGCAGCTAGAAACCACGTGCCAGGGAAATGTTAATGCCAGAAGTGTCAGAGTGCTTTGTTGCAACAGAGCAGGGGGATTTAGTGCTGACAAGTCAAGCACTTAGTTTTCACATGGATCTTACTCTTTATTCAGCACTCTAATATGTAAATCATTAGTTTTCTATTGAATCTTGTTATTCCTGTAGAAAGCACCAAAGAATATACCCTAGATAGATAAGGTGTTGATATGCTATTCACAGAGCTACGTTTCTGAGTGTTTTCTTAGGGTATTGTGTTTCGTGCCAACTTGCAAAAAAAGACTGCTGAATATCGTCATGTTCATTCTGTGCCTTCTTATTCCTTGATGTCACCTTACTCCTACAGTGTGCACATTGAGCTGACATAATAACTGAAGTAGTTATCCAAGGAGTTTATATGCTGAGTTTTATTCCTAGAAATAGAGATGTCCCAGATAGCAAGTGCTCTAAGTATAGTGTATGCAGACTATGTGAGAGTGCATTTTGAAAATGCAAGGAGAATGTTATATTTGACGTGACATTAGCTGGAATGTGAGCAAACTCTCTTGGGTTTTCTTTAAGTTTGTAACTTAATTGCATAGTAGTAATAATTCTGGGGGCACTGAAGATCACTGGTTCCTAAAGCTTCTCTAAAGTGAAGAGATTTTATTATCTTGTAAAGGAAAAAGGGTTAAAACTGTTTTATAATAATTTGTGCTGATTTTTCAGCTTGAAGATAAAATGGAAATTTCATTGATTTTCTCTTGATCTGTTTGCATTTGTACTTTGATGTAGACTTAGAGTCCAATCAAAATGATCAGTTTGTAGATATATTAAACAAATTTACCATAACAGTGTCAATATTTTTATGGCAAGTCTGTATGTCTAATTCTTGTCTTTCTAAAGTTTCCACTTCTAGCAAGTTTGCTGACAATAGAAAGCTGGGAGGAGTGGCTGATGCACCAGAAGGCTGGACAGGCTGGAGAGTTGAGCAGAGAGGAACCTTACGAGGTTCAGCAAGGATAAGTGTAGAGTCCCGTACCTGGGGAAGAATAACCACACATATTAGGAGCTGACCTGCTGGAAAAGAACTCTGTGGAGAAGAACCCCTTAGGTGTCCTGGTGGACAGAAGGTTGACTATGAACCATCAGTGTGGCCTTGTGGCCAAGAAGTTTAATGTTATCCTGGAGTGCAGTAGAATGAACATGGCCAGCAGACTGTGGGATGTTCTCCTCCTGTACTCTACCCTGGTGAGGCCACGTCTGGAGCAGTGTGTCCACTTTTGTGCTCCTTAGTTTAAGAAAGACAGGGAACTACTGAAGAGAGTCCAGCAGAGGGTCACAAACATGCTGAGGGGCATGGAGCATCTCCCTTATGAGAGAAGGCTGAGAGACGTGGGACTGTTTAGCCTGGAAAAGAGCAAACTGAGATGGGATCTTATCAACACTTAGAAATATGTGAAGGGTCTGAGTCAAGTGGGTGGGACTGGGCTCTTTACAACAGTGACCAGCAGAAGGGGCTCCACCAAAAGGGCAATGTGCACAAACAGGAATATAGGAAGTTCCAAATGAACATGAGAAAATAATTTAATTACTTTGATCATGACACAGCCCTGGAACAAGCTGCCCAGGGAGCAGTCTCCTTCTGTATTTGTGCATTCCTGTGCAATATACTCTAGGAAACCTGTTTTAGAAGGAGGGATGGACTAGGTGATCTCCAGAGGTCTCATCCAAACCCTACAATTCTGTGACTTTGGTATCAAAGTTAGATCATTTATTATCTCAGAAAATGTCTGCAAAATAGAAAACTTAGTATTTAGTGTGTATACTTAGAATAAGGCAAAATACCTATGCTCTTTACAGAATCCCAGAGTGAATTAGACTGGAGGAGACCTCTGGGTCCATCTGCTCCAACCCCAGCTCAAGTATGGTCCCAAGCTCACTTCCAGGTGGCTTTTGAAGATCTTCAAGAAGGAGACCCCACAGCCTCTCTGGGCAGCACATACCAGGGCTCCACCACCCACAAAGCACAGAAATGTTTCCTGATAAATCAGAGGTAGCCTCCTTTATTCCAGCATGTGCCCATTACCTCTTGTCCTGCAACGGGCACCACTGAAAAGCACCTGACTGTGTCCTGATTGGACCCTCTCTTCAGGGATTTATAGGCATTATCTCTAGTTGAACAGTCTCAGCTCTCTCAGCCTCTCGTCATAGGAGAGGTGCTCCAGTTCCTTCATGATGTTGGTAGCCCTTCACTGGAATGTCTGCAGTATGTCCATATCTCTCTTGTACAGAGAACCCAGAAATGGGCATAGCACTCCAGGTGTAGCCTCACCAATGCTGAAGAACCACCTCTACTGATATGCTGGTGATACTTTGCCCAGTGTAGCCAAGAATACCTTTAGCCTTGTTAGTGTCCAAGTTGCTCTCTTAATGCCTATCTAAAATTTGAAAATTTGAGATTCTGGATATTTTGAGGACAAGTGTTTCATGTTCTGCAGAACAATGCCCATCTTGTTCTTCTGGCTGTCACTGCAGCCACAGCTGGCTATTTTTTTTTATGCCCTAGGATGAAATATATCTAACTTATCTCCTAGACTCCTACTTGACTGTGTGTAAATGGGAAATGTCTTTCCTTTGGCAGTTGCTAGGCAATTTAAATCCAAGTGGTAGGCTCAGGAACTGGAGGAGTATAACTGTTAAGGTGATCATATCTTAGCTAAAAAATGCCTGCTGTTTTGAGACAATTCTGAAAATAATTGTGCTCAGGATGAAATGACAGACTTGCCTGCACAAAGCAGACAATCATAGACAGACAGTCCAATAAAATCTCTGGAGACAATCAACATGGATATGAGATAAAACAACTCAAAGGCCTTACAGTGGCAAATAGTGCGATGTCAACATACAAGGGCTGCTCCAAAAGTAATGCCTTCTGTTTTATTTTGTTGGCCCACAATGTCAGAGATGAAAGTTGTTGGTATGGCAGTAGAGGTTGAATCTTCATGCCAATATACAGATAGGTGTCTGGGGACTACAGAATTTATGTGAAAGCAAAGTGTGAAAAATACAGCCTTTGCATATGTACAGACTGGAAGGAGCAATCCTTGAGAGAAGCCCTGCAGAGAAGGACCTGGGGATCCTTGTGGATGAAAAACTTAACACCAACCAGCAGTGTGCTCTTGCAGCTTGGAAAGCAAATGGTATCCTGGGTATCAGAAGAGGGATGGCCAGCAGGAAGAGGAAGGTGATTGTCCCTCTCTACTCTGCCCTTGTGAGGCCCCATCGGGAGTACTGCATCCAGGTGTGGGGCACCCAGTATGAGAAAGACAGCTGTTGGAGGGGGTCCAGAGAAGGGCCACAAAGATGATCAAAGGGCTGGAACGCTGAAGACTGGCTGAGAGAGCTGGGCTTGTTCAGCCTGGCGAAGAGAAGGCTGTGGGGTGACCTCATTGTGGCCTTCCAATACCTAAAGAGAGCCTACAAACAGGAGGGGAGTCAGCTCCCCTCAGGGCAGGACAAGGGGAAATGGTTTTAATTTGAAGAAGGAATGGAAGTTGAAAGTTAGATATTAGGGTGAAGTTCTTTACCAAGAGAGTGGTGAGGTGATGGAACAGGCTGCCCAGAGAGGTTGTGGATTCCCTGTCCCTGGAGGTGTCCAAGGCTGGGTTGGATAGGGCCCTGGGTTATCTGGCCTAATATTAGATATGGAGGTTGGCAGCCCTGCCTGTGGTAGGGGGGTTGGAGCTTGATGATCCTTGAGGTCCCTTCCAACCTGGGCCATTCTATGATTCTATGATTTGCAGTCTCCAGAGAACCATCAGAGGTAACTGGCAAGTCTGCAAAGCATAGAACCCGCCAAGGAACACAAGTGGTCAGTAACATAGCTGTGTTTGTGACTTGCTGTGAAAAACTAACTGTTTTGAATTCATGCATTTAACTCTTCTTGAGGGGTCCTCAGAGTCGCATGTTCCAGCTTTAAAATAAGACAATTTGCACAGATCCCCTTTTCTTCCTAGTCCTTCTGCAGGAATTTGTCTTGACAGTGAAGAGCTGTAAAATATTTAAAAATCAGTACTGTTCACATAAAAAAAATTAACATTGAAGTGCACTGACAGGAATAACACAGCACTTGCACAAAAAACAACTGGGTATGTGTGGCAGGAGAGTCACGGTTTCTGTTGCTGGTGCAGAATGAAGACCTTTATTGTACGCGCTTACAACCTTTCATACCCACGCAACAACCACTTAGTCACATGTACCAACCAGGTGCCTCGTGTGTGTTTACATCTGGTGCAAGTAGCTACCAAGCTTGTTTACTCATTTGCAAGCTAATGACTTTCTTTGTCCCACAGGTATGCATATTTGATTTATTCATTCAGTAAGTCTGAGACCGTGTTTGTAAGGTCTGTGATCCTTTTGCCTAATTTATGCTGGTTTATTATTAGTTTTGTCTCTCTAATGAGGAAATTTGAATGACTTGTTTGGATGCTAGGATTTCATTATTGTAACATACCCAGTGTTTTGTAAGTAGTTGCTATAATTCACACAGTAGTCCAGGCTTAGGTCTTTGTCTGAATTAAAGCTGACTACTACCTTGTTAACAGGAGTACAGAAATAGGAATTGGATTTTTCCAACTGACTTTAAATAAGTTTTTCCATTTTAAATATAGCAGTTCTGCAGGAGTTGCCGTGATACTTCTTTTATGTGAAGCATTTACATTTCGAAGTATTAATTTGGGGTGCTTAAGCTTGAAATGATCCTTTTTGGATTCCCCTGTAACACTGCTGAGCTCTGTTTTTTGTGGTGGTAAAGGTTCAAACAAAAAAACAGCAGAATGAGGATCTCTTTTGTATAAGGTGCATTATTTGTTCTATATTTAAGTGAGTTTTAATTCTGAAAGGTAGCCTTAAAAATGTTATCTTAGGTTTTGACATTAAATGCTTTTCTAGGAATGTGGAGAGCGGATAATGTAAAGCTCTGGGTTAAGCGCTGTGATGCCTCCACAAATTTCTCTCTTCCCCCCACTTACAACTTAGATTGGAGTGTGAGGTTGGCTTTTAAGTATTACAGTCTAAATGTGGAGTGTAAGTATACTGATGATTACAGACATCTAGTGCTCATTTAAAGTCAGCCAATCTTATGGCATCTTTGTTTCATCAAGACATTGTAAAAATAAACAAAAAGCTTTGATAATCCAAAGGCCTGTTGATGTATTCACAGTAGTGGATCACAGTAGTGGATCACAATAGCAGAAATGTTGGATCAAGAATATGCTACTGAAGTGAGTCTCCTGCCTATGTACTATGCTTTGCTTTACATTGCAGAATGGCTTTGGTATATGTAAACTAATTTCCTTTCGGATGAAATTGCAGTTGTGTTCCAGAAGCTACTGTAACGCTCTCATTTACTGCTAACATGCATTTATTCTACAAGACTGGACTAGACCTAACCTGAAGTAGCCTTCCTCCCTCTTTTCCTTCCCAAATATGTATAGTGAGAATCCCCAGTTTTGTTCTATAGAACTAATTTTATTGTTCATGCTACTTGCTAGTGTAGATAGTGTTCATTCATTGAGCTGCCAAAGAAACTCACTTGATAAAACCAGAATCTTGTCTTGTGAGGTAGAAGTGAACTTTCAAGTCTAATTTACACATCAGCCAGTAACTGACTGCTCAGAGTTGCCCCAGTATGTCAGGTTGCAACTAGAATTTTGTTTCAGTGTTTTAAAAAAATAAATAACATTTTCATGTTATTTTGCTCCTCTTTCTTTTCCTAATAACCATTCTCATTTCTGATGGTGGAGGGTTGCTTGTTCCATTTGAATATGTTTCTGAAGCAGATGCTAGATCTTATTTTAAAAGAGCTCTGAGCGCAATGGCCTCTGAATTCAAGTAGTTCTTCCCAGAGCATCTGTTCTGGAATTAACATCTGGGGGAAGGTAATTGTATGGCAGAAAACAATGTAGATTTGTTGTTGACCCCCCAAACAGGTTTTAAATTCTCCATTCTCAGAGTTTAGGTAACATCTGTGTATATGCTGAGTATCTGTTTGCTTTTTTATAACGGCTAGGTTAGAAAATTAGGTAAAAAATTGTCATGCATTTAGTGGAAATATCTTTCGAATTATGTAGCCCATTATGACTGTATGCAGTGAAATTGCTGGTGAGTTTCAGCATTTTTCAGTATTAAAGAAAGAGCCAATCGTTGCTAGGCAAAATACAACAGAATGACAGATGTTTTACCCTGAGGCTTTCCGAAGTTTCAATGAGCAGTGAAAATGCTGAGTCACAGGGTGGAACCAGTGACTGAGCACTTAGTAGGAAGGCAGGGCCAACCCATGGGTGTCATGTTGACATCTGACTCACAGGAGGCATTAGAAAGGCCGGTGGATTCATTGACAAGAGAAAATATTTACAAGAGAAAGGATGGGCTATTAACTCACAGAAAGTACATGGACCAGGCCTATCAGTGAAATTCCTGCGTGTAGTTCAGTCAGGAAGACTAAAGTACTACCCGATGCAATAATAGATAACGTTTAGAGGTTCCCAGTCCCTACCACACCAAGAATTCTGCAAGAATTCTGGGGTATATTGGGATATTGGCAGTCCTTTTTACCTCACCTAATGCAGCTGCTGAGGCCTTTGTATTGACTTATACACACACACACAAAAAAGAGACTAGATATGGGTCTGGAGGAGAACAGAATAGAAGGCCTTCTAGCAAGTAAAAACAGCTGCTAAAAAGTCCCAGGCTCTGGGCATATTCAGTCCTACCCTTCCAGCCAAACTAGATGTTTGTGTAATTCAGAACAGGTTCGGCTGGGAGTTACAGCAGCTCCAGAGTTCCATTTCAACCCCAGTTGGATTCTGGTTTCAGGTCTGGTATGGAGCAGAAGATAAAATATGGTTGAGAAACAGTTGTTGGCTACCTACTCTGCCTTACAGGCGGTGGAACCAATAACCCAAAAGCTATAGTTAAAACAACTTTGACAATTCAGAGGTGAGTTAAAGACCTAACCTATCTTCCTAGGACAGGGGTGGCCCAAGCACAGACTGTGGCATGATGAATTGCCTGTTTCAGCTAGGGAAGTAGTCTGTCTTCATCACCATTGAAAGAACTCCTGAAGATCGTAGGCCCAGTGACATACCACAGTGACGTGCGAGAAGAGACAACAGTCACTCCACTGGAGAAGAATCCCATTCAAGAAGGGTAGTATCCCATTCCTGAAGATACCTGGTATACGGATGGGTCCAGTAAGGGTAATCCAAGAAGTGGAGAGGAGTAAGCATACTGAAATAATCTGGTTTGAAGAGAGGGATGGTCAGAGTAGCTAATGGACAGCCTTGTGGATGGTTATAACCAAGGAACCCAGTGACGGTATACTGAACAACCACACAAATAGTTGGGCTGTTTACCAGGAGACAACGAAAAGTTACATGCTAGGGTGTTTTCCTCTATCACAGATGTAAAACCAGAATACTTGAGCAGGTCGTGCTTGACCAACCTCATCTCCTTCTATGACTGGGTGACCAGACTGGTAGATGAGGGAAAGGCTGTTGATGTAGTCTACCTAGACTTCAGCAAAGCCTTTGACATGGTCTCTCACAGGCTTCTTCTGGGGAAACTGGCTGCCCGTGGCCTGGACGGGTACACACTCCTTTGGGTAAGAAACTGGCTGGAGGGCCGTGCTCAACGAGTGGTGGTTAATGGAGTGAAGTCCAGCTGGCGACCTGTTTCAAGTGGTGTCCCCCAGGGGTTGGTACTGGGGCCTATCTTGTTTAAT
>PPHD01021392.1:0-13270 GCA_002909625.1 Bambusicola thoracicus | reverse complement strand
GTTTTAACATGACAACGCTATGAATACATATGAATATAACTCATATCTGAGTGCCCCTTCTTGACCATGTACTCCTGTCCCAAAATCTGTAATCTGGAGGAAGAAAATTAATCCCTTGGGTCAGTCTCAGGGCAGGTGCTAAGGTGTTGGGCACAAGAGTCCTGTGGGATCCAATGGGTTTGCCCAGGCTGTGCCTAAAGCAGTACTTGAAGATTTGCAGTGTCAGAGGGCAACAAACTGGCCTTGAGGTCCTTTTCTAAGCTGTCTCTACAAGACAGTAAAAATATAACCTGTCTTTTCCCCTCTGCCTACCTGTATTCTCTTTTATCTTGAAATCCCAAACTATATCAACCCATTTTTGTAAATATCTCTCTAGGACTTCTTCCTCTACTTAGCCAGTGGGTTCACTGCTGTGTAACGTGGTGTAATCAATACCTCTCACTGTCCCTCTTGCCACCCACCTCCCCATAAATACGATACCAACAATACATGATAAATCAAAGCAAACCCCAACAACAAATACAAAATAAACTGGCCTCCTTTCTCCCTGCCTACCAAAGCTGTAGTATGCTTTAGTTAAGGAGAAGAAAATCTGATCTATGAAGGTGCACTTTTAGCAATAAAGTGTGGTATAAAATTAACAAATTACTTGTAAAACCATTTGCTTGATTATTTGTTTCTATATGGAGTTAAAACTTTAAAAGATAACATATTCAGTGTATGAGACTCCTGGTCTGAGAGGACCCAAAGTGTAAAGGAAAATCAAAGAAATAAGGTTGTGTAAACAGAATAAGAAAGGACTTGGATGACTGCCCTGTAATGAAAACTGATATCAGCGTTAGCCAATGTAATAATTCATCTCAGCCAATAGATCGGCTAACTGCTAATATATTGTGAATACAATAGACAGTGTAGGCTGTATAAGATGAATGTTTTTCTGTATGCAAGCTGCAGCTAAAAGGGCTATTTTCCCCTTTCATTAAACTGGAATAAATAATGGTTATAATATTACATATCTCCTGCCTTATCTCTGACAGTTCCTTCATGCTGAAATAGGAGATTGCTGCAGTATGCAGCACAGCTTCTCAGTGTGCTCTGTGTGTGAGACAGAAAGAGAGTCACTCATGCTGGAGAATATCTGGCAAAATTTCAAAGTTGTTTCCCTTTTTAATCAGTTCTGAAAATGGCTACAATGCGTTCTGGGAATTTTAGGAACATTTAGATATACATTTCTTTTCACTGTTAGTGAATTATTCCCTTTTTTTTTTTTTTTTTTCTTCACAGTAGGGCTTCCAATTGTTCACATCTTGTGTGATATTCTGAAGAGAACTGCTGCATTTTTTTTTCTGAAGTATCTACACAGTCAAAGAAGTCTTTTGTGACATACAACCTATGAAGAACCACACCATACAGAAGAACAGGAGCGACTTACCTCCTGGTAGACCTGACATGACAGACAAGGTAAGATCAGGCACAATAGTCTCTAACGCTGTCCAAAATCTGTTTGCATTTGACACTTACATGAGAGTATAAAATTGAAAGAAAACTTCCTGGTCATCAAATTCTGTCCCCTGCTATCAAGGACAGCCATGTCATACAGTCCCCTTGACATCCATCATCCCTCATGACAAACTTCTTTTCCTCACCTTGCTTCTTCTGTGAATAAAGCAACATTACTGCTAAGAATCAGCTTTCTCTGTGCACATGCAGAGTTCTTCTGTACCAGAGACTAGTACTTTTCATCTAATACTCCTTGAGGATTAACACCTTCATTCAAGCTTAATGATCAGTGTGTGGATGCAGTTCATCAGGAGGCTCCATGATATTCCCCCTCATGGCCTGAAAAAGACCAGCACGATTGGTTGAACCTTGGCACTGTCAAGAGACAAGTACTGGTAACAGAAGAACGTGGCCTCATTTTGTTGCTTTGTTTTGGAAGACTAACAAAATAATGGCACTGAGTCAACAGCTAGGAGCTCCTCCCTCTCTTTCTCTCCAAGAAAAGATGACTTGAAAATGGATACTTCAGGAGCGTTTGAATAAAAATATTCCGAAATAAAATAAATTATCTCACATTTTCTGATTACTGTTGTATACTTTGTTCAAAAGCTTAAAAAAAAAAAAAAAATCTTGTACACAGAATGAGCATTGGCAGTGCTTCTCCTGCTTTGTTCCTGCCTCTTCAAATCACAATTATTTTTGAAGTTTTCACACAGTTGAAAGCTTAATACCTTCATTTTACCTCAGTGTCTTGTTTTGATATTCCCATGAATGCAAGGACAGTACTTCCTAGTGATAAACAGACCTAGCTCAGTAAAAACTTTACTTTAGTGAAAAAGGTCTAGACTAACAGTATTGAACAGAACAGCTTGAAACAAGTCCCAGTGAAGTGCTGCACCCAAGACTCGTTAACATTCATGATGGAGAGGTGTTGGGAGTGTAGTGCAAACTTTAGTGGAATGTAAGCACAGCTATCTTATTTACTCATTGGTAAAGACTGGATTGGTTGGGCCAGGTGAGTTTGTACACTCAGCACTGAAGCTGGACGACCACCCCACTTAGGTCAGTACTAGCCTGGGAAAATCCTTCTCACATATCCCAGATGGAAAGATCAACCCCTTGTTTCTCTTTGCCTCAATCTGCCATTTATAAAGTGAGACAAAGGTACTACACAGTTATAAAGTATTTTACAAAAAAATTCAAATATACTGACAAAACATATTAATCTGAATCAAGTATGGAATATAAACATTAAGAACATTCAAAATAGTCATACTAAAATATGTCTTACGTTTAAATGTAGTGCTATGAAATGAACGATTGAGTCAACAAAGACAGACTGATACGTGAACGCAATCTGGACATGGGAAAGCTTACCGTGGGGTGGTTCACAGGAACTGGGTGACAAAACAGTACCTCCTTCATTTTCTTAGGAGAAAGAATGAAATAATTTTGTCTTTTGTTTAAAAAACTAAAGTGAATTGAATTGATACTATGCTACGGAAGAGTTAAATCCCTGTATAAATTGCTCTAACAACTTATTGGAAAGAAAGAGAAAAAAAAAATTCCCTAGAAGAGAGTATTTAATACTTTTGGTGGTGTATGGAAAAAATCACTATGGGACAGTAAACTACAGTGATACCATTCATTATCGTAGCACCCAGTCAAAAAATGTGAGCCACTTAAGTACTTTGATATTTAGGTTTCTCCAACCGTGCCCACAAGTGCATATAATTTTTATTGTCTATAATGGACAAGAAAGCTGTTTACCAGATTTGCAGCTCTGAGCACTTTAGAAGTTACTTGAATGTCATTTCAAACAATAGAATAACTCCAATTCTCCTTTCAAACTGCCTCGGAAACGTCGCACTCGCAGCATTCTGTTGTAATTTACTATTTTCAGATGCAAGTTTTCTCTGCAAAACAGACAATTCATAGTAGGTTTTGCTCATATTAGCAATATATATATTTTTGACTTCTTCATTTGGAGAAAGCTAAGGGGGCTCAGGAGACTTAGAAAGTGAAGTTGTTTATATCTACTTCAAGGAAGGCTGTGAAAAAGTTTGCAATTGTGTCATCTCAGTGACTAACAGAACTGCAAAACAAATGTAACTTCCCAGTACAAAATTTGATTTTTGATACATCCCACTCAAAATTTGCAAGCCTCACACACCAAGAAAACAGTTCTATGACTTACTTATGTCCAAGTAATATCAATACATCTCATCTAGATTGTTGGTGCCGCTGGGTGGCCAGAAAAATGATTTTTTCTTCAGATTACACTGGTCTGCTTTCTGGAAAGTAAATGGTCTTTACGGGTCCCCCAGAGACCTGTAAATATTTGAAAACACTTTAAAAAAGATCATCTGGGGCTTTTTGGCGACTATGTTGAGGTATACATTTCATAAGTTTGAATTCTCACAGCACCTCACAATGGCTTGCTAATCATGCATTCCCTGGCTCATTCACACACATAAAACTGCTGCTGTACATTTGGATGCATTTAAAGCACATTATAGAATGGAGACCATTTGTAGCATATGGGCAAAAATTATTCTTCTGCACTTTTAACAAAACGAAACTGATTTCCACTATGTGCAAAAGAAAATAATTTCATACAACTGGAGTATATATATTAGCACTGTAAAGAAAAGTCATACTGCAACAGATTAAAAAATAGCCTATTTATTTCTCTGTGTTGAACATTTGGTGGTTGTACTTTGTTAGACAAAGTTCACAGTCCATGTATTTGTAATTAACTTGGAACCATCTCCTGTGAAAATGGAACCCCAACTCCCGTAATGATCAAATCTGGAAGCATACATGGTTCAGTCACTAAGGAGAAGACTTCAAAGTGCTTTATTGAAAAAGGGGACATTGTAGAATTTGTTACAAAGCTAACACATGAACTATCTGTACATGCTTAAAAAAAATAGATGAAGTGGTAGAATTTGGTGATTCAGTTGAGTGAAAGACGCTATGCCTCTATTATTGCCAAGCCCCAACACTGGGAATATGTCCAAAATCTATGGGATTGTGCTGCCTTTGACAATCGACCATGCTTCCTGACTATTTCCTGATCCTTTGAAACCTCTCTTCTCAAATGCATGCATGACAACGAGTTTTATCACCTTTACAAGTGTTACCACAAATAAATGATTTCAGTTCCAGCAGCAGCAGGGAGGGTCCCTCCTTCCCTCTCCTTCCTGACGCAATGATCATATGAACGCTGCAGCTTCGTACACCACAACTGCCTGCAGCAGAGACCATGTTGGGAGCCTTTCTGCAAATAATGAACTGCACTGTATCAAGCAACCGCTCTGATACAACTGTAGGAGTATTTACACCAAAATGTAAAGACTGATACAGTACTGTCTAATAAAAGCCAGTAGGGAAGAGAAAACGAAAGACGACCTGACAGTAAAGGAACTGAATTCAGATGTTTGTGTTGAGTTCAGTTCTTCCTTTCCCTGAAAGCTCTTAAAGACTCCCATGGAAACTATCTGATCACCTCATTTCCTAACCTATTATACAAGGATAAAAGACTGCCTTTGCACATCTCATCAATTTAGCAACAAACTGCTTGAAGATGCAGTGTCTCACAGTTTAGCACACTTGGTACATTTAGCACACAGCTTTGTGAGGTCCTGATCTCACAGAGGACCCTTCTGACACAAAAATATTAGGAAATCTTCTTCTGCAAACCATGTATTTTACATCACTCTGAAGGCTGGGAGTCATCTGTTTTCAGATTCCTACTCATTAGCTTTTACAGATGCAGAGTTTAAAACTGAGCTGTAGCCAACTGCAGCTTTGAGAAGCCCCCCTCCCCCTGCTGCACCTTGGCTGCCTGCTTGGCTCTCAGACAGCAGTTAGTGCTGTCCCAGTTTCTGCACGCAGCGTATGGCACCAGAAGAGTATTAAGGCAGCCAGACACACTCAGCCAGCATCCAGGCCAACTCTTTTCCTAGCCATGAAGGCTAAGGCTGATGAAGGAGTTGCTCAAGTAATTATCTGCTGTGCAACAGAGCTCCTATAAACACATTCTCAGCTGCCAGACAAATTATGAGGAGAGAGGTTTGAACAGTTTTTGACTGAGATATGTATTTTCATTTGCACCATTCCAAAGCCTCAAAAGGAGACGGCAGGGCAGCCTGATGTTCCCTTCTATTGTTAAGATTAATGGATTCCTTCCTTTTTGACTAATTCTCATGCATGTGCAACCATAATGCACATGTAAGCAAATTAACAAATTAAGCAAACCTTCTCTTCTCCAGCTTTGCCAAATATCAGCTGAGACAGCAGGTGATCTTGCCACCATCCAGGTGTCCATTCTGCAGTGGCAATCCCCAGCTGCCAGCCAGAGGCTTGGGTGAAGAAGAAGGGTCGCCAACTCCTCGTTTTCCATCCACCTTCAATGAAAATCATTCCAGCCTTCAAAAGCTCCTCATCTACCTTTGTATACATACCAATATCTTTCTACATATATTATACATTTTTGTATTCATGTATATACAGATACAGTTAAAATACATATTATTAATGCTGTATTATTTTCCCCTTTTCCCTAGGATTTCTATGTGAAGAATGATAATGCAGCTCCTTCCCACGCAGTTCTGATTCAACTTTATATATCCAACCCTCTTATAAGTGTGTCATAGAAATATGCAGTAGCGCTCTTTTTCTGATCAGCAACATTAGAACACTGCCAATGAGCAGTATGACAAAAGAAATTGTGATGCACTTTTCTTCATATACCCCATGAATGGAAAGGGCAGAAATTCACTTTACAACTTCTCCATTGGTAACACTCATCAATATCCAATATAGGGATCAGCTGGCAATGTGATCTTAAAATTTCATTGCATGTTCCCAGAACCTGAAAAATTCAGCAATGTAGAACAGTGGGCAAAGAACACATCAGTACATCAGCAAGAGCACAACTGGGCCTCTGCTGAGCCCTGCTGGAGCAGCAAGATGTGATGTAGCGATATTTTTCTTAATCACTTCTTCACAAAGTATTATCGAGTGCAGAACCTTTGGTGGTCCTCTCTTTATCCAGGTTTGCTTTTTGTTTGCTTTTCTTTCAAGTCTACCAACACAGATAGAAAGACAATATACCCCACATACCTGATAGCCCAGATGAACTGAAAAGAATAAATCTGACCTCAAATAATAATTTTGCCCTGTGGGAGATCATGAAGCAAGACATTATACTCACATGTGGGAGTATTGTCCCATCACCTAAACAGGGCTACGTTATCTTCCAACTGCTCCCATTTTTTCTTAATATCAAATACAGGAAATTAACGGATCAGTGTAGTTTGCAGGGGATGCCTGCACTACCATCTTCAAGGGACTTATTTTTTTCCTGCTAACTGGCCAGTGAATTGTGACAAACTGCCTACAGGAAGAATATATTTCTGATCTCCAAGTTTTCCAGATGGCTCCAATCCCAGTGTCCAGGCCTTTCCAAAAATGGGAAGTAAAGCCCAGTGCATGCCGCAGTTTGTCACTACTTGTAGTGATCTTTGCCATGGAAAATGAAATGCTGTAGATAGAATTTTAAGCAATGCCTGATGACTCTGTTTTTAGTTATGCCACTCACAGCTGTATTTCCTGCTGTAGGGGATAGCAGATTATGGACAAATCACTTGTCAGGCACATCACAAAACTACTGACTCGACATGCCTTTTGGGGTACAGAGATAGGACACACCTGTATGCACATTTCGTGTTCAAAAGAAAATCTGTTTGGAAATAACAGAAGTTATGTGCTGCAATTACACTAATTTACCATTTGAAAAAGATGAAGAGATAAGAGAACATTGAATACCAAATAAAAGCCAAATCACATGCTAGATGATATGTTGTGATGGACTGTAAAACGCTGCTACAGTTGTACCCAATATGTCCAAATGCACATTTATTTGACTGAAATGTATTACAATAAGAAAGAGATAAGATAAAAACATGTAAATATGTGTAGAGCATCCAGAACTCCTGAGAAGTTTTCAAGCACAGGATGCAGCCTACTTTATGTGAAGTTGAACTACTTTTGAATTCCAACAACTTCTGAATTCCATGCTCAAGATCTGGTTTTGAATTATTTAGTTTCAGACATAGCTGAGAGAAGCATGTTGACCACTGCTGGAAAGGAAGGCATGGCCTCTGTCCTGTTCTGAAGGCCTAGGAATGACTTAACATGAGACGTAAGTCTCTCATGTCTTCCTCTAATGAAGGACATAAATGTGGAACAAGTCTTTTCATGGTGGGCAGCCAGGAAACTGAAACAGACTTATTTTACAGTATGGCATCTAGAGAAACATCCACTTAAAACTAAAAAATTCTTTTCTCTGCTTCACACAAGTTAGAGAGATTTATATTGTTCAAAATCTGATCTGGCTTCCTGGAAACATGCTCTGTTTTACTTTTTCTGATCAATTGCCCACTTAAGATTAGGTAAGGAGCGAGCCAAAGTGAGTCATATTGACAGAGATTTTCCACCTTTCTTGCGAAGATACTCGTCATTGAAAAGTAAGAGTTTAAAGAGAAAATAGAGAATAACAGAAATTACTTTTCACAGTTTGTGACTATGTTCAGAAGAGACAGAAATTAAATGGAGAAGCCTTGTCAAACAAGACCTAATGTTTGAGGAGAGAATAGAAAACTGAACCTTGTGTAAAGCAGGTATTCCTCTGGGCTCACTCTTATTCCTTCAGTTTTGTCTGCAAGGGTCTAAATCATTCAGATATCAGCTAAGTCCTAGAAATGAATACAGAGATCCTATCTTTAGCTAGCAGATCAAGAGTGGGAACCCAAGAAATGCACAGTGCTCCCAGCTATAAGTGTCTGGTATATGAGAAAGGCTGAACGGATGGCTCTCCATGTAATTTAATTAATAAAGTTGCAGCCTGATGCTTAAATACCCACTTTCTACTCTTGCATGTCTTGAAGGAGCTAAATATGGGTCATGATTTGCTTTCTCCCAATGACTGGTTTAATTGGAAATCTGTCTGTTTCTATTGTCTATTATCAAGGATAGTGATCACAATGAAGATTTAAGAACATACATCTTAATTGAATTTAACAGAATGTGCTTACTCAAACAAAACTTCATTTCCATCTTCACGAATCAAAATAAAGAGCCAACCTATTTCTTTTAACTTATGTGCTGATTTCCACTTTTTAAAAACCACTGCCAACAGAACTGGAAATGTGAGCCACCTGCTCAAATATTTTTTTCTGAGTATCCTAACTTTTACTATAATTTTGTAAATTAGCATATATTTTTGACTCAAGTAATTAGCCACTTCTTCAGGGAATAAGAAAAATTTTCATCTGATTTTTTTTTTTTTTTTTTGCATTTAATAGTCTTTCTATGCATTCTAAAACATGAGTTTCCCATATACTTCAGTTGCAAAGGGCAGTTTTCAAACCACATTATCTAATTAACATTTAAATCTTAATCAGAATTTCACTATTTAAAGCTTTGCATATCATAAACAGCAATGTAACTTCGGCATGAATAGCTACTGTAAGATGTGTTATTATTTTATTCATAAGGTGTAGGCATATAAATCAGAGAAACAAAGTAGAATCATACAGTAAATAAAGTTTCAAAGAGTAGCATATCAAAGCCAAGTTTGAAGAGCCATTAGTCACAGATAAGTCAGGTTTAATGGATGAAATACTTCAGGTTTTTGTTCTAGATTTCTTTTGTACTCTCATGAGGATTTAAGAAAGAGTCATAGCATTTAAGATTCTCAACAAAATGTTTATGCTTTCTCTGTGTGTGTGACTTCTTGACCATGGACTCAGTTTTGCTTCTCCTGAACAACATGACAAAATTTCCATCAACATACAATAAAGTGGAATAGTGTCAAGGAGTTATAGATGTTTATAAACTTTAAGAAGTATTTCATACTAATAAGAAGATTTTCTGTCCTTCCCATTCCCAACACAAAGAGACATTTGAAAGTCTGGACTAAATCAAAGCAGTCTATTCTTAGAGTTAACATTGAAATAGTGATATGAAATATGTTGTATAATGACAAACATCGGTCATTTTCTTTTTGTAGCAAAATACTCTTTAATATTTTGTTTCATAACATCTGGAACTTTCCATACTCGCTTTATGTTTCCCACTGATGTTCTGACCAAATGTGCAGAACTTCTTTAGGTTTTGTTTAGAAGCTTCTCAGGGGGATAGTTACTATTTATGCTACAGATCAGATAAGAGATTACTTCTAGAAACTTTACCCATTGCTGAGTCCATTAGCAAAACCTTTTCATATTTAAAATTAACAGCTATTTAAAATTAACATATTTAAAATTAACAGCTTCAGTGATTGACCACATCACTGTTATCAAAGCAGTGACATTCTCATAATGCAATGGCATTGCCATGCAAGATATCTGAAAGTAATGGTCTCTACTGAAATACAATTATCAAGGTCATTTATGCAATGTATGGCATATATATAAGAGAGAATGGCACAGCTATAGTAAAGGATTACTAGGAAGACTGGGGAATGGAGATCTGCTCATACAAGAGGTATGTTTCTAAGCTATAGAAACATATCTAAACGTATGTGTGTGATGTAACCAGAAGTATGTGCTACACTACTAGTTGTCTTTCACAGATAGATCTTAGCTACCTCTCCCCCAACCAAGATGAACAAGATGTGTACCAGATCCTATCCAAAAACCACAGGAGTGCTGCACCACGCCAGAGCTCATAAAGGCAGGCTCTTGTCTGGGCTTGCTAACCCCAGCAAAGCACAGCTTTATTGCACTGATTTCAAAATTGCCTCACTCTCAGCTCATAAGACAGGCAAACATATTCAAACTATGTCAGAGTGAACAGCAGGAAGAGAGAACTGCTCATGCTAAAGAAGAGCATAGGAATAAAGAAGTCTTCCTAAACCAAGTTAGCCTGGAAATCAGAAGGTTCCAACCTACAAAGCAGAAGAATTGAGGCAATCTTTCTGTTGGGACAATGAAAAGCAAAAATCTAGCTACTTTTAAAAAGCAGTTTCTGAAGGAAATTATAGAGTCTTTGTGTGTATGTCTACAGGAGTTGAATTTAGTACCCACACAGTTTTTCCCAAGTATTTGCTCCTAATAATTACTCAGACAAAGTAACAATAGATTATGTAAAATCTATGACCCAACTGATAGGAAATCTCATTCTGCTGAAGATCCTTCCTCTTTAAGATCTGAAATGCTTAATGATGCAACTGTTCCCTAAATAGAAATGCAGAGTAGACAATTTTTTATGTATTCAGTGCTTTACTTCAGGGAAATATTCAAAATGATAGCTGCTTGTTTCTGTTGTCAAAAGCTATCTGATCTCAGAAAAACAAAAACAAAACAAACAAACAAAAACAAACAAACAAACAAAACCCTACTGGTAATTTTGTGAGAATTGCAGAATTTCAGGGTATTCATTTCATACAAGATTAATATTTGTGTTGTTTAAATTTTCTTTGAGCTGGGCACTGGAAATTTACATGAAATAATTAAAAATAACACAAATTTATTTCCATTTCTCTCCAGATTTAGTGTGAGAGAGACTTACGAAGATTTCAGGGTTTTTACTTACTTTGAACTATAATATAAAAAATATCAGCAAACATATTTGTATATTTAAATTTTATATATTTAAAACAGTTGAAAGCTTTGAATTCTGAATGGGGCAAGTATGTCTTGCTTTCATTGGGAGAAAATCTTTCTACGAAGTCAATGATTTGTCAGAATATTCTGTTGTCTGTGAGCAGTGGCAGCAGCTTTGATGTATCGACTTGTGCATTACATTGATTACAAGGTATAAATTCTGTAGAAGTGATTGATCATTCAACAGTTAGGGAAATACTTATTTGATGTCTACTCATTAGTCCTGAAGACAACTTTTTAAAAAGTTTTAAAGTAAATTTACAGGAATAGTTTTAATTTATGAAATTGCTGCACATAGCAAAGCACTGAAAGTTCTGCATCCCATTCTACACTGTTTTTGAAAATTAGTTCCATTAGATTCTGTTTTCACATACCAACACTGTATGTGCCATTAACAGCTTAATCTTGGAAAAGCAGTGAAAAAAGTTATGCCAATTTGAACAGGAACCTATGGACCAAATATAATTTCTGTTACCTTCTGTTACGCATTGAGAAGAAATGCATTTCAGAAAATTCTTTAATGTATATTAGAAAAACAATCCCCTAGATTCTTATGTGTGTAACGTTATAAACCTTTTTAAATCGTTACATAAAGGGATAAAAGAGCTCATTGTGAATCTATTTTTCACAGAATCACAGAATCACAGAATGGCCTGGGTTGGAAGGGACCTCAAGGATCATGAATCTCCAACCCCCCTGCCGGGAAGGGCCACCAACCACCCCATTTACTAGACCAGGTTGCCCAGGGCCTCGTCCAACCTGGCCTTGAAGACCTCCAGGGACGGGGCATCCACAACCTCTCTGGGCAGCCTGTTCCAGCACCTCACCACTCTCCTGGTAAAGAACTTCCCCCTAACACCCAACCTAAATCTTCCCTCTTTCAACTTAAATCTGTCCCCCCTTGTCCTGCTGTTGATTTAATACATGTTTTCACATGTATTAAATCCGTAGCACAACTGAGATTATAAAGTTTCAGCATTCAAAGCAGCTACAGTAGCATGCATTTAAAATCTCAAAAGAAAAAATGTTAACCAGGAATGTTATGGCAACTAGTGTTGGCTTCTTTACTGAAGGCAACTTCTTCACTTTATTCCACTACTGTGGTTGAGATTAATAGAGGCAGTTTTCTCTCTACTCTTTCCTCTTGTGCAAGAGGTCCAAAGACTTCAATATTCAAGGAATGGAAAAGTGTATATTTACTTGTTATTCTGTCTTGTACAGAACTGTTTTTTTTGAAAGTGCATGCAAGATCAAATATAGCTGTTGTAATACGATTTCTAAATTGTTGGTTGTTTTGAAAATATAGCTAGATTGGGATTTTAAAATAAAAATATTTCTGAAAACATCGTCTCAAAAATTATACCTAGGTCTAAATTACACAGTGACTTCCATTCTAATTTTAACAAAATATGATATAATGTACACTGTACAGACCAGTTTCCTAAGTTCTACCGAAACTTCAAAGTTTTCATTTACAGAGAGGGAAGTTTTACTTCAAAAACTGAAAATTTTGTAACCTTTTGACGCACTCTTGAAAAGGACACGAAGAACAGTAAGTATATTCATAAGAAAGGACTGCCCACTGGTGACTGTTGCTCATGAGTTTTGCTGCTGCTGGTAAAATAAGATCCAGATGTCTAATTTCATCTCTGAACACACTCTTGTAAGTGATGTGGAAGACTGTTTTACATAGCTTTCTCCAGTATGGCCTAGTGTTACAGCACAGTTTCCATAGGTTTTGAACACTGTAAAAAGTGAGTAGTTTTTCCTGTGCGTGACATGCAAGCTTCTCCAAAGCCAATGAGGATAGGATCCCCTTCCCCTCTCCTTTTCCCCATGGGCTGCAGTTATGGTTTAGTTATGGTGACAATGCAGCTCCCCACTCCTGTGATCAATGTGAATGAGGATGAAGGAAATGCTCCAATTTTTGCCATTTGTTCTGCAGGATTTGTCTAGGTCTCTGTACTGGTACATGTTCTGCACAGTGTGAAATCACAACCTACTTTTTCTTCAGAAAAGAGTCAAATCCTCCTCAGGGATGCACAAAACATGAGGCAATGATCACATGTGCAATGAGGGAAGTGTCAGCTGAA
>PPHD01021390.1:0-13272 GCA_002909625.1 Bambusicola thoracicus | reverse complement strand
GTGGTTTTGGTTACGTGGTTTTAAGAATGTTCTCCTAAAATTATAATCAATTATATTTTGCTGTTTCTGAGAACTCACACTTCTTCTCTTTTTTACGATGTTACATGTACGTGTACAGAAAGGCATTATTTTTATTTACCTCCCTTCTCTTCTCTTTTAGAAAATGTGTTTCAGTGAGTAATAGCCACTATAATTTGTCCCATCATTTGTTTCTTCTTTTTCTCCTGTTTTTTTTTTTTTTTTTTTCCTCCTCAAATCATTTTTTATTCTTTCTTCCTTCTGTAGTTCGAAGCTTCACTTTGGGACAGTACAGCAACTTTAGTGGAGCCACAGCAAAATAAAATTATATATCTTCAATTTTCTAGAGCAAGTCCCTTCCCTAGGAAAGAGTTTCAGAAATGAAATCTTGGGAGTATATTGCAAGACACTCATGATTATTTTCTTGCTTCTGATGTAAATTAATAAATGCATATATGTGTCCCATTACAATCATTCTGGGAAATCCTTTTTCCAGTAGAAATGTTTACTACTACTACTAGTACTGTTACTACTACTACTATTATTATTATCATTATTATGTACAATCCCTTCTCTGAATAATGCTAATTTTAGGAAAGAATATTCTGTGTCTTTAACATATAACAAAAAGCTAACTTCTAACTTCCAACCAGCTTCTCCAAGGGTGAAAATAAATTTAAACATCATTACTTAAACATGCTTAAATCCGTGCACTTTAAAAAATTCTTATAAAATGCTCTCTTTTCTGCTGAGCAGCTTCATTTATTGCATGATAGAAAATGATCTTGAAGAGAAAGTCTGTTGCTCACACTGATATAAAAAATCAATTGATAAAAATACAGTTTTAAAAAGAGAGATTACTTATTGTAAATGTGGACTTTGTGAGTCTAACCCTACAGACATGTGCCTGTTTAGCCCCTATTTCAGCATGCCTAACTTACATGCTTACTCCTAAGCAAAAGTTTTGTTTGCAGGTTTGGAACTTAGCTGAAAATGGAGCATCTGCATTTTGAAGCTTAGAATATTTCTGACCTTTTTTGCATGTTTGTAATTACCTTAAAATACTTGCAAACATGTATCTCTTTTCAAGATCCTGTTCACAAGTGTGCCTTTTTTCATCATTTGAAGTGAATGGTAGGTAGATATGTGCATAGAATGAGAGAGGAATGTAAAGGAGGACACAAAATTACAGTCAAAATATGGTGTGCTAATGGAATATATCCAACAAACACCACTCAGCAAGTCAAAGCCAGTGGTGCATGCTGAGACTCGAATATCTTTTTTGTGAGAGAAAGTATATTTAAATATCACCCGAAGATGTAGCAAATGTATTTCGTAATTAAGAGCATTATGGAGATACTGCAGTTTTTGCTTCATTGGAAGCATTTGAAAGGGCTCACTTTGAAACAGTGAGTGGGTATGTGGGTGCTTCTTCAGTGGTGCTTGAGACCTTCAGCAAAGGTGACAACACCACGGGTCCTCAGAGGTATCAGTTGGCCTGAAATGAAAATATGTAAAGAGCTTTACATTGTTCTAACCTACAAAAATGAACCAAATTCTGATGTAAAATCTAAGAGGAAGAAAAGACTGATCAGTAGCAGCTTTTTAATTCTTTTACATGACGTTCAGAAATTTTTCTCAAAATATTCAACAGTTAAATTTTTTGAAATGATGGTGAATGACCAAAGCTAAACGTGATCTCCCAAACTCTTTGGAAACATTCCAGAATGCACCACTTTTCTTAGAAGATTTGAGTCACTTTGAAGGTAGAGTCCTATAAAACAGGTTTCCTGAATCAGCAGTTTTTAGACTCATCTTTTCTAGAAATATTGGAGAAATACACTCTGCACCTCTTATCACTCATCCCTGGTTTATTTGCTTGATTTCTGGGCCATACAGTTTTGGGAGGAAAAATACCTTGCTATTAATTCACAGGCCATTTCTCAGAAAAAAAATTCCATTTTGCTGCTGGTTTTATTTGATGTATTTTTATATAGGTCATAAGAAGTTGTGGCATTTTCAGTGTGTCACACCCAGTGTTGTCTGTTATCTTGTCTGAAGCAGATGATGCAATTTGGTGCCTTTTCCTGTGTATGGCTAAGATTAGGGCATGACTGTGAGCAAGCCAGCAGAAATGTGTCTAGGTAAGACCACATGATTGTGACACTGAGGGATAAGTGAGTGTTGCAGTGGGGTGAATATGGGCCTCTGGGAGTTTTTTCCCTTACTGGCAACTTGTGCTCCTAAATCAGGAGTGGCTTTAGAAAGCTGTGGAGCTGATGCATCTTATTCCATGGAGGCAGAGTCCTGTAGATATCATGGCATCATATGCAACATCTTCAGTTGTTTCTGAGGAGCTCCCTAGAAAGTGATCCCAGTGCCCCAGTGTTTTCCCATTTCTTTTAAGAGCCATTAAGGCATTGCTTTTACTTCTAGAGCATACCCATACTTGGGGTACTCTTGGACAAAACATCAGTCTCAAATCTATATTGCAACCATCTTGTAATTATTCTGCTGCAACTCAGGATTCCTTGTCCCCTGGTCTACTTAAAAGGGTCTCGTCTGAATGTAAACATTACCCAGCGTTGCTCATAACACAGCATGTGAACCTGGGCAAAAACTTTTCCCCAGCTCTTTATGGATATATATTGTCAGTTCAAAACCTCAAGCATTTGCTTTCATGGATTTGGAGTGGAGCATTCAGTAGGGCGGAAGCTTGAACTTTGGTCTCTTCCATTTCTCTGGCATGTAAACCTCTCCTCCTCTCTAGGAAGAGCCTGTAGGCTATAATCAGAGCTCACCATTATTATTAGTTTGGCAGCCAGAAGATATGGGACCTTCCTGGGTTTGTGTTTTGAAGAGGTTCTAGGAAGGTGAGTCAGAAGACAAGATACAGAGAAAGCAGCACGTGTTCTACCTCTGGCAAAAGAAAAGAGAACTTTTTACTGATACAAGCTGAATAAACCAAGCTGCCTTGCCTCTTAGCACTTGGAAATGGTAAATGGTAAACCCATAAAAAGTAGCACTCAACATCTCATTGTGGTATGGAAAACTCCGCTGATCCACAGCAGTCTGTGACGTGGAACACCTTGTATGCAGCATGCCTCTCCCACTGCCTCATCACAGCCGAGTAAAACAGCAGAAACAAGCCCTGTGCTTCATGACCAAGTTACAAAATTGTTAAAAAGCCACGTGTGTCGCACAGAGCAGCTTTTTAGCTAATAGAACAGTACCTATACGACTGCAAAGCTAACACTATGTATGAAGTTTGGACTTAAATATCAGGAGTGTTTTTTCTCTTGAAAGTGGACTACGTAAAGAACAGCATGAAGGTATAATGGTGTATGGGCGCTGCTGTCATCATGACCAGCTGGACTCTGTCTCTCAAGGACTAATCTCTCTTGGGTTAGGTTCTCCGTGGACTTTGGCATGTGAGTGTACTAGGAGTTGTCTACTATGTGTAAAGTTCTAGCAGCTGTTGGCTTTTCCACTTTGCTTGTTAAAAGATTATTAGCCTCTTCCCGTTCTGTCCTTTGTATTCACACTGGTTGGAGTACACATTCCTCATGTAACAAGCTTCCTATAATCATCTAAAAGCCACCTGAGAAGGGTCCTGGAATGATCTGGAAGCAGGAAGCAGGTGCTGGAATCAAGCTTACATTGCTGAAAACCTGCCTCTCTAACTCTGTCATAAGTTGTCTTACTAGCCATTGATCTGCAAAGAATCCTTCCATTGTCAACAAACTCTACATCCTCCAGTGAACTTTCAAGCTCACCTAAATCCAAGATGGAGGTCTAATACTCAGGCAGTCTGGAAATTGAGGGAAAACAACATCCTTCTGATCCCTGCCCAGGAGATGTTTCCAACGTGAGCTTCAGAAAGTGATCAAAGCATTTTCCTTGAGAGATCAAATAAAGAAGCAAATGAGATGGCTTCAGTGGGATACCTATCTCCCAGATTATCCTGGCACTGATGAAATCTGTCCTGCCTTTTCTAGAGCTACTTCAAAAAGCTTCCAGCTTTCAAGGTTGGAGTTGCTAGAGCAAAGCTTTGATTAATGCCTTAGAAAAAAACGTGGAATATGCAAAGACAGGAGAGGGCCGGAGCAACTGGAAAACAAACTTATTAGTTAATCAGGGATTCCTTCCATCCCTCTTCAGCTCTGCACCCAGGGCGTGCACTGGGGATGCATGCCCTGATATGCCAGCCTGAGAGTGCTGAGAATGAAGCAGTCTCACAGGTGGCTGGTGTTCAAAGGGAACTGGGGTGTGACGGCCTTCCCATCCCAGTTTTCAGGATCTCTGGGCACAGAGCTACAACTCTGAAAGTTATAAATATGACTAATTTATATTTCCTGTAAAATAGTTTTGTGGTTTTTTTTAAAGCAACAACCAACCAAAAAAAAATCCCAAGCCCAAACCAACAAACAAACAACAACAAAAAGACAACAAAACCCAACAAATAGCAAAAAAGTGGAGCAGGCCTTATTTTCCCCGTACGACATCAATTAAGAAGAAGTTGGAGATCATTTTTGAATGGACTTTTCTTTTGCTCTATCCTACTCTCCGTAAGTAGCCTGCCAGAGGAGTAGCCTGGTGATAAAATACTCTGCAGAGGAAGAATGAGACACAGATGAGAGCCTGGCTTTCATGGCAGGAGATGAGCTGGTGGCTGGGTGGGATAGAGGTGGGGTCAGTTCATGACTTCTCTGTGCTGACAGCCCCAGGGGTAACAGATGGGACTGTGTGTCTAGCATATGATGGAGTCACTGCTTAGTACTTTGTCCTCCTGTAGCTCATCGGCATTGCTGCAAAAAAAAAAACAAAAAAAACCAAAAAAAACAAAAAACAAAAAAAAACCACATAAAGCAGTTGTTTAAGAGTAAAATGATATAAACGTGCAGCGTTGGCTTGGCATCATGGATGTCATCCTTAGCCAGTTCCTGCACAGGTTTTTGCTTGGTAAATTGCATCTCCACATTTGTCTGCTAATCAGAGGAGGAGGAAAGGAGGATGATAGTCACTGTTGTCTCTCAACCAGGTAGTTCTCTGTGTATTGCCCTAGAGAAGCTTTGGTCGTGCTATGTGAGGTGAGTGCCAAACCACCTATTTCTGGCAGTGCTTATAGAACGGGTTAACAAAATGGTAAGCCAAGTTTGAGATGTACCTGAAGAAGAGGCAGGCTGGGAAGGGTTTGCTGGCATGTATAGCATGAGAAGGTGCTTCTTCTGCACTGTTTTAAGGATCACATAGTGTTTTCTGGAAGGTTACAAGCTAGGCAGTCTGGAAAAGCTAAAGGTGCAGTCAGGGATGGAGGATACTTTGGCTCCAAGAGAATCAAATTAATAGGATCCTTTGTTCACTAGGGAAAACCTGGCTGTTAGTTCTCCTAGCAGCATTCATGCTTTTCAAAAATAAATAGTCAATTTGTTATAATTTGGAAATACTCCTGGAAGTGAGGACTGAGAATCATGGCAACTTTTATTATTCAAGGAAATCTCTGTGATAATCACTGAAGAGTTAGAGGAGATAAATCAGATCGTGCATACTACACCTGAATAAAGCAAGTTTCATTAAGACTGATGGCTCTAACTTCTATCATCAGTATATCTTGCAAAGCATTCTCTAGTAAAAAAAAAAAAAAAAAAAAAAAAGTCTTAAAAAAAATTAAAAGCGTTTGATTCCTGTTCAGGGGTTATTTACAGGGCAGGAAGTGGGCTAGAGCATGTTAGGGTGGACTACAGTAATGCTTAGTTTCAATTTTGTGTAAAGCTGGTGATCCACGTGCTTCTTGTCTTCTGCTTCATTCTTTGTCACTTAACTGTTAAACTGATGAAAGCCATGTCTGTTCTCAGAATGACAATACTATTGAAAAGTTTAGGAAAAGTAAAGTAAAAACAGGCTGGTTGACTTCTGAAAGGAAGACAAGTGCAGAAGACAAATACTTGTTAAGATGTATGCAACTTGTTCACTCTATCTACCCATGAGTGGGAGAAAAACTGGCATGGTTCCCACACCAAGTGCTTCTAGTGTTTCAGTTAAAGCTTGATGTGATCTGTCAGCTGCAGAATATGTTAGCGCTGGCTTTTGCAGATATTTATCCTTTTTTAACACTTTCTGCCTATACGTGCAGATGTCAAAAGGTGTCCTTCCCTCACTGTTTGAAGCTGCTTGCTGTAGGATGGGAAAGAAAGACTTCTGCTCCTCATCAGCATCAAAACCACATGGTCACAGCTCATGGAAAGGTAATTAATTACTCTGCAGAGGTAGGGCCTCAGGAAAGGTGTTGCATACTCTGTCTTATGTAATAGGTATTTTGTCCCATGCAATCTGATCACCTTTCCTCCTTTTCAGTAGTTGATGAGGATTTTGTTTTCTTTCTCCTTTCTATGCAATCTGGAATACAACCAAATTTTTGTCCTTGTAGTAGCATGAGTAGAGATTGATTTTTGAGATATGTACTTCTGAATAAAGTATGTAAAAAGGGTAGGATCATTAGGAGGGCCGATATTGAAAGGTGGTTGATTTGGTCTGTAGACTGATAAACTGCTAAGTGTGATGCTAATAGAATCAAATGGCATGCACCACAACAGTTAAACAGTTAAATGCTGCAGCTTAGTGCCATGGTCACTCAGTACTGTCTCTACAATTCATGTGGTGACTACCCACACAGAACTACTACTACTAAGAGTCTCTCTCTGACATGAGAAAAAGAGCATGCAGATACAATCATTTTTTCACTATGAGAACATTTCCATCTTATGATAAAGTAATGCTCAACAGTTTTGTGAAATAATACTCCACTGTTTCACAAAGTAAAATGTAATTATGGGATATGACGTACTATAAACCAGAAGAATTGTTTGTGATACCTGTATATTATTTCTGGTGGATGCTCAAGTGAAACAGGTCAGTAAGCAAAAATATTCTGAACTCTGAAACTCTGAATAGGTATTGATTAATACTAGGAGTTGTAGAGAACCTTTATTTTTGAATTGAAGTGAATAGCTGTACATCTCAATACCCCATCTTATTCCAGATGCTTTGATAGAACAAAAACTGAACTGAGAAGAAAAAAGATGTTCTCAATAAGTAGGCTTTTTGCTTTTGACCACCAACTCCACTGTAGAATTCAGTTTTGATCATAACTAAAATCACACGTGGGATGTTTTAAATATATTTTTTCAATATAATGAAAATTCTGAGTAGGTCTTTAACCAAGAAAGATACCTAAATAGAGCAACTTGCAAAAATGAGACTATATCCTCATTCCCATTTCTAAAACTATGAATGCCTGCCAGAGCTTATCTTCAATCTCCTAATTTAGGTAGGAGGAGCCCACTCAGTGTTTGAGAGAGCCATGTTACATAATGCTTGTTTGGTGTAACAGATTTTGGTCAATACATACCAGCTGAAACTTGGCAGTCTGGGGAGGCAGTGTTGATAAATTCTGTGTGGACATGTTTACCTTCTTGTTAGCTACAAAACATGTTCAGGGGATTACATCAAATACTGTGCTCTGATAAATGCAGCTGTATTTGAAAATTTAAATGGCTGACATTTACGCAACAAATTTGCACACTGCAGCAGGTAATTGGCAGAAGCCATCTTTAATGGATGCCCAGTTTAATATGGTCATTATAAAGCATACACTGTGTATTTTCAGAATTTTTATTAATTATGTCTATAGATGATGTTTCTTTTAGATCATAGCAGTATGGTTTCCTGTGTCATGGAGCTTATTAACTTGTATTCTGAAACATTATGTGCTTCGTAAATGGACTAGATGACTTTTTGTAGTACTTTGACATCTACTAATTCCTTCCAAATGGAACAGGCTTCCCTAATGTGCCAAGCATTATTCAGATATTTGTAAAATGGTTTGCTTTCTTGTAGCACTAGGTCATGCAATAATATGGTAGTTATTGGAGGTAGCTCTGGGAAGCATATTTCAGAATAGGACCACAGGCAAAACGTACTGTCTGAATACCACAAAGCTGAACTTCAGCCTCTTAAAAAAAAAAAAAAGTTTCAAAGTTTCACTTTCTGTTTTGAGAGTATTCTGTTATGCCTTTCATATAATTAATATTTTTACATTATTCTAGAGTTTTAAATCAGTTACCAATATGCAACCAATACTGCTAAAGTACTAGCAATATTTTGTGCGTAGTCTTAGACTACAAAACATCTACAGTATTTACTTTACCCTTCAAGCTTCTTCTTTGTTAGTAACAGGATTATATTAGAAATCAAACACATCCCATTACCCTTTTCTCTGCCAAAAACAGATATTAGTTTTCGTGGTCAGGAGAAAAAAAAAATTCAAAGGCTCAATAGAATTAATAACATCAGTTACAAAGGAAATTTCCAAACCTTAGAATTGTAATCAACTTAATCCAATTTTGGAAATGTTTCATAGTTGATAATACTTTATTATAGAGAGTTTATTTAGATCCAGTTAGTACTTGGCTTGTAAGAAAATATGTTGTGCAGAGAGTCTTTCCATACAAGATACACAGTCAATGCAACCTCCTTTTCCTACCCTAGCATGAAGTGTCCTGCAGTTGTCTCACTGGTGTTTCACCTTCATACTCCAACATACCGGGTGGTTTACTTGAGTGATGGAAGCAACTTTTGTGGAAATAAGAAGTTGGGTGGAAGAGATACGATTCCGTGACTGAAGAAGAGACTTTAATATGAAATTATGCTTCGTCGTGCACCAGATAATCAAAATGAGAGAATTATGAAACCTGGCAGTTTGCAGCCAACCCAATGCACAAAGAAAACCACGTATAGTTCAGTCCTGGTCCATCTCCTTCTGTTTTCTCCGTGTGACATTGTACAACTGCTATATGCAGAAGCAAATCTTGGCAGTATTTGTGAAGTGTCCTAGAAGAATCATACGATTCTGCTTGATGGTTTCTCCTGACAGAGTAGAACCAGAAATCATTTGCCCTTTTCTAAACAGGAAAGGTCAAAAGTGAATGACATTATAGTGCTCTCATGGTTTTGTGTCCAGGTCTGTATTGCCCTAAGGAATTATTATAGATAACATTTGCGAGCGTGTATCTGTATCTATGTGTGTGTGTGGATAATGCATGTATGAATTTGGCGGAGTTTAAAAGGAGTTGCTGTTGAAATAGTCTTTTGTTGAGCAGCTTTTAAGCCTTCAGGTCTCACCAAAGAGTTAATATGTGGGTTTGAAAAATGTACTAAAAAAGCATCTTTGTAGACACAAATGCTCTAAATATTTGCTCACTGAAGGCTTTTGGAATGGCTGGTCTGCAGAGCACTTGTTGGTGTCCTTAGGACAGCTGGCAGATGGTGTTGTGCAAGCACAACTCCAGACACTGAGTTTACAGAATAGTATCTCAAGTGGTTCTGCAGGGTAGATGTGGATCTTACGTGATCTGCAGATGAAGGTGGTGAGCTCTGTTGGGGTAAAGTCCCTGTGATAAAAGCATTTGAGTACCTCCATCCTAATATTAAATAAGGGCAATCCCCTACCCTCACTGAAAGTACAGCCACCCAAGGGTTTCTCCTTAATAAAAAAGCAACAGATTAAACCTAAATAAGCCATTAATTTTGTGTGATTTTTACTTGCACTTTTGCATGTCTACTCTTAGGATTGTTTGGGTTTTGCTATTATTATTCAATAGACATAGTTCATTTTCTTCAGAGGTGTGGCATGATATCATTGTGGTCTAATACATGAAGACATTTTGAATAGATTTTCATCAACATAATTGGTGAACACTGCTTTGTGCAGATAAAATTCCAAGATGCTGAGTTTCTGCCTGTGTAGTCACGTCTGCATGGTGTAGTATTTTTCAGTGCTTCAGCTTGAAAACTGGATGCATAACATAAGGCCAGAGTTTCTGTAGGTCAGCTCTTCAATTCTGAACTCGTCACTAGAGACAGAACGGAGATAGAAGAATAGCAAGAGGTAGAATAAATAGGGACAGGGAACATTATTTTGAGATAAAGTCAAACACTACTGTGACAGGTAGAAGAAGTAGGGTAGTCATGTACAAGTTCCGTGTATTGCACATGCTTGACAAGTCAGGGTTCTTGGTAGGGATTCTTGAGCTGAGTGAGGATGGGTCATTGTCCTGCTGACTCTGGGCTCTGTTCCTCCATGTTCTCATCAAACAGGAAAGAATTTCCCTCCTTTTCTGACAAGCTTCCTCTTTGTAAGGGATTAAAGAAATTAAAGAGCAGAGAATTTTACTGAGAGAAAAAAGGTATAAACAAAAGTGGTTTTCAGTACTTCACCCTCATTGACCAGAGTTGCTTATATAGGTTTAGCTTATTTCACACACACACACACACACACAAAAAAAGGTATTATTTTCATCTTTGACATTAGATCAGCATCTCTCAGTATGAGTTCTTGGGAGAAAGGTGACAAGCTGCCAGTGATAGTTAAAAATTTTGTTTGTGTTCAAAAGATACAGGAGGGAAGGATGCAAATTGAGTAGCAAAGACTTCCAGGAAAGAGGCAGTAAAGACATGAAGCAGCAAGTATAAAGAAAAAAATCTTAAATTGTCAAAGACCACACATCTGTTTGGAGATACAGATTTCTGTCACATCTCTAATTTCAACCAAGTCTTTCATTTCTCAAACTGCTCTGAGATCTACATTTGAGAATGTAGACATTAGAAGTGTTTGACTATTCCATTATTTCATTCAGAAATGAGAAGAGAAAACAAAAAATATGCTATTAAATGAATTGTATAATATCAGTGTCTTTTTAACAACCTTAATTAGTGTAACCATAATATTTTAATATATTCATCTTGTTCAATTTCTCTTCCCACTGTCCTTTCTTCCCATTTTTTAAACTGGGAAATCTCATGCACCCTTGTGTAAAATATGAACAGATTTTTTTGTTACAAATTATTTTAACATACTCCTTTTAAATTGTTTGTGAAGTGCAGTCTTCTAGACTTCATGTGAACAGTATTAATTTCAGATGGGTATTGGTTGTTTGATTTTATTCTGTCACTGGCTTGGAAATAATGGTTGTAGGAAGGAAGAGGGAGAAAGACATAGAAATTTGTGATCCACATTTGTAGACTAGTCAAGTAACTCAAACTTTCCAATGAATGCTGGAATAAAAATTCCAAACACCTATTAAGTACATGAAAGAATAAAAATAGATGAATTGCAGTCAACAAGTCATGTCAAACCAATATTATCTCCTTTCAGAGGATAACAGGTCTTTTGGACAGACAGGAAGTAGTAAATTCTATCTGCGTTGTCATTATTAGAGATTCTGGTACTGTTTCGTATGACACTCATACAGTAAGTGGGCTAGAGAGACACAGCCAAGTTAATATACAAACTAGCTGGATGCAAGACCTCAAATTCAATTTTAAACAACCTTGCCACTGGGAATACTGTCTAAAAAGTAGAATTGGTACTGGGGCCCTCGCAAGGGTCTTTTCTGGGTTTAATACTTACCTGTATTTTCTTCAGTCAGTTAGGTGATAGTGTGCTATGGAGTTCTCAGATGCCATGGAACTAGAAGGGGTTTATGCCTGTGTAGTCACATCTGCATGGTGTAGTGTTTTATATATATATATAAACATATATATACATATATATAGATAAGGGGCATGCTGAAGGACAGTGAATACTGAAAATAGTCTCGATGACCAGTGGTGGTTTGGAGGGCAGATGAAGAGGGAGATATACGAAACATTTCAATAGGAAGATGTACAAGATCTGCACCTAGCAGGAGTAAGCCAATGCAAAAACATAATACTAATGTTCAAATGTGATTCTAAAGCAGGCAATGTATGTCTTTTTCTGCACCATCTCTTTCTGTTGTTTTCTCCTTACATGTGCAAAGAGTGTTTCTTTTTTTTTCCTGTATGGTCTTTGCCTGTTGAATCTGTCTTTATACCTTGGCTAGCCTCATTCTGTCCTTACTGCTTCAAAACTTGTTTTGCTCCTCATTCATTTCCTAATGTGTATTTTCTGTGAGAGTTCATGTTACTGAGGATCCGTGACTTTATCCAGCTGATCTGTTTTTAAGTTTTCTCATTCTTCCTTTTAGATGCTGACTTTTTTTTTTCTCTGTAAAGACACATAATACTTTTCTGCCAGTGAAATATCAATTCCTCAAACATTGTATCTTATATCTTAATATCCACTGTTCTTGTTCATCCTATTTTATTTTGTTTTTTAGAAATACTAAACTATAATGTAATGATTGTACTTCTTGACTTACCTTTACACAACTGGTTCTCCTGGAAGTGTTGCTGTAGGTCTCCTTCTCTAGCTGGTTTCATCACCTTCCCTAACCTTGGCTTCCCAAATCAATAGTAGGATTTGCTTGCCTGCCCAGCTTTAGGAGAAAGACTTCCAGACAGCTTTATGGGTCACTTCTCTGACAGTGAGCTGTTTAGCTTCACCTTTACCTGGACACTTCCAGCTGAGTATCTTCCCTTATCCATGTGTAGGTGGGGTGGCACAGAGCAGCAGCATATCTATTCTCCCAGCCCAGCCAATCTATTACTCCATCCATTCTTACCTGCGCTAGTTGGCATAGATCGTTCTGGTATTCAGTTTCCCACATTTCTTTCACTGGTACAGACGTGTAAAGTGTTGATGGATAGTTTGGTTTTGTTTTCTTGACTGGGACCTTGTATGACTTGTTCTATTAGCAGAGGAAAAAAAAAAAAAGAGCAGATATAATTGGCAGATCATCAGGAGAGATATTTCCCATGAAGAGAGGAAATACTAGTGGTAAGGTACTATTGAAACACGAATCTAGAAGAAGGGTCAGGAAGAATAAATGCTGACGTGAACCAGTGCAGACACTTGTCATTATGGGGACGGAAATCCTCTGGTGCAAAAAGAAGCTAAGAGGCTGATCAGCCTACCAAAATAAAGGCAAAGGGGTTGTTATTCATAGACAAATCTAGAGGCTGAACACAGTGGGGGAGAGCTAGATGAGCTAAAGGATGACTGATGCTGGTACAAATGTGTGTAAATAGCTTGCAAATAACTTCAGGCTAGACACTGGAAGATGGCTGTTAATCAAGGGAGAAAACAAATTTCTGGAGCAGCTTCTATTAGGAGAAGGGTTTAAGCTGTACTAAGTCATAGATAAAAAGATCCAAAGTGTAACAGTATGAAAATGCTTAAACAGCCTCCTCTGGCTAGAAGGTTGCAGCAGACACGGTAAAACCACCTCTCAATTCTCTGCTTCAGAAAAGACTTAATACATTAAACTCTGTCTC
>PPHD01021388.1:0-13272 GCA_002909625.1 Bambusicola thoracicus | reverse complement strand
TGAAGTGTAAGGGACGACACTACTGAGTGCACCTCATGCTCCTTCTGGTACTACTTTCCCCCTCTGCAATGCCCAATGCAATAATTTCCCCTTCTGCCTCTCCCTGATGCTCCTGTTAGGGTCAATAAATAAATAAATAAAATCAAGGTAAGGCCTGCCTACCCCAGGGATAAATAGCACTGTGCAATTAAGCTGTACTCCCAGATTAAATGCCTACTTTCTACTATGCAACAGCAGGAGGTAGCTGTCCCAAAAAACTTTCATCCCACATGCATAATTTATGACACTTAGCTTTGGGTGACCCATTTATCTGCCTCAGGGACAACGAAGCATAGACTGAATTATCGCCTACCCTCACTAGCCCTGCGGCCCTTCCTTGGATCATTTATACAATTGCACCAAAATTGCCAAAGCAAAGAAATGCCTAGATTTGAAAATAATTTTCTCAGAAACACTAGTTGAAGGCAGGCTACTCACCTGAACTCTTATAAAAAAAATAAAACAAAATTCTCAAAATTGCTGTGTGATACCTGCAAATCAATGTCCCCTTCTGTCTCCTGTCCCGACCTGCATAATAGATGGTGCATTAACACTTGTCAAGGTTGCCCAGGATCCCTCTGAAGTAAATGGCAGAGATTCTCACTCATTTCCACTAGAACAAAGTCAAACATGGGGTCTGCATCAGTCAGCAATTCTCTGGCTAACAAAACTAAAGAAAACCCAGGTAAAGCATACACACAACCCACAGAAGGAAAAATGGTATGCCCCTCTTCTACAAGAACAGAAGAATAACACTCTGCTCCCTCCATAAGGACATAACAGCAGAATGCCCGAAAGGCAGGCAGGTGAGACATAAGCATAGGCAATCAACAAATTGATGCAAAAGAGATTTCCAAATCAGCAGAAGCCTTCCTTTACTAAAGCTTTTTACAACAGAGGGCTTATATGCAAACAAAATAGATAAACATCTTAAAAGAAAAGACTGATGTTTTCTTGCATGGCTTGTCTCCTTTCTGCTAGAGGGAAGCTAGCAGAGAAGGGACACTTGGCAAGGGACCATCAGTCCCTCCAGGGGTGTCAAGAACTTCTCACCTCCTGGACCGCAGATGAGAGGAGATTTTCCTTTCAAAGGGTTTGCTCCTGTATGATGTTTCTTGGGTAGGGCACCTGCTTGCTTACTTCAGGTCCTGAGCTACTCCTGGCTCGGTTTTCCCTCCTTGTTTCTCACAGCCAGGCTGGAGAGGCAGGCCTAAGAGCACATCAACCATTCCCTCAACTCCACAACTTCCTAAGGCATTGTGCTGCCTTGAAAAGAGGCAGCTGGCAACCAGCACAGATTAATGGGAAGAAAGGCATCTGTACCAAACACATACCCACGGCAGCAGGGACTCTTTACTCCACTCTGGCGGTTTCAAGACAAGGACAGTTAGCTTCAGCTTATCATCTGTTTCTGTTGCTTAAGGGCAAAAATATGCTACACTGCATGACAAAGCCAAGGGGGAGGCTTTGATAGCTACATTATGCCTAAGCTTGGAAATGAGAAAACACGGGGAACTCTTACTGAAGAGGAAGACTTGAGCATTTCACAAGCGTTCCTCTTCTTTCTGCTTTGTCCATGTTAAAAACTCTCTCTCCATAAATACCAATGACACAGAAAAAAGAGAAAGCTACAGGACTCCAACAACAGGCTTGCTTCTAAGTCAATTCCAATTTTTTTAATACCTGTAAGCAATTTTGTTTGCTGTTAGAGAATAACTTACTGGTACTAACAGAGCAGCAGTGTTGCTCTTTGCATAGACATCAGGGCCCACTCAACTTGAGGAAACCAAAAACCCAGAGCGCCAGTTAAGTTTTTGATGCAGTTAAATAATGGAATATGGAGGAAAGCACCTAGAGGTGCCAGAGGCAATGTTCAGCCCTGCTCCGCTCACTCCAACAAAAGGGAGCGCATCCCGGAGGCTGGAAACATTCTGAATCATGCAGACAGTATCTCCTAAAGTCTGACTGCCCAGTTCCTGAGGTAGGGAACCTCACAGGGAACCTGACTGCAGGAAAAAAACAAAGCCATACAAGGAATGAGTACACCCAGAAGCACAGTCTGGCACACAGCACTGGCAGGAACTAGCAAGATGGTGGCAAACAAGCACAGGGAGGCACCAGGCACCAGCAACACTGGAGGCCTACAGGTTCTTCTTAGGCCTACTCCAGGGAAAGGGAATTCCTTTGTGACTCCAGCTTTTCTTCAGTGGGCACTCCAGCAGGGAGGACGCTGGCTATTTCTCCTGCTGCCAGATACCTTTTCCTTTCCCTTCCTATGCTCTATGTGCATTGCTTCCTTCTGCTCCACACACACAGTTCCAAGAGCTTTCTGCAAGGACCCAAAGTGCCTCAAGGCAAAAGGCATTAGCATCACTGACTCCTTTCCAGTTATTAACAGCACCTCTTTTCATGTTGGGCCCCACTGAATGGAAATGAATCTGAAAAGCTGGAGATGAACTTCCAGAGAAACCGGAACTGTCAGAAATCTGAAGTGAGAACCACTGCACTGCACATTTGGGGCATCTCCAGAGGGCAATACCTGGAGAAGATGAGGCTCTTCAGAAATGAAATAAGCTGCTTTCTCAGGGTCTGAGCTCCCAGCTCTGCTTAACGCAGGTTCCTTCTCACCAGGTAGCCTGAGAGAGGACAGAAGTATTTGAGCTGCACAGCCTGAGAACAGGGAGCTGTGTGTTGCCTAGGGAAATCAGACTCCATTACTTCTGCCCACAGAGCATTCACTGATGAAGGAAGTTCACAGCACACATGCTTTTCAGAAGTGGCCAGTAATTATATATTCCTCTTTTACAGACTTCAGGATCCGGAATCCCTGTTTCAAAACTTTTGTGCACATAAAATTACAACTGAAGCTCACGCAGTCCATGGTTTGAATATACTGAACATGACGTGTTTGCTACATGGGCAAGTCTGATTCCATATGCTGCATGGATGCATGAAGTTCAGAGCTAGCAATACATGCATACAAGGCTCTCATCCTCAAGGGGAGGCAGGTTAAGAAATAAAGCTACCAATGAAAGGAAAAGCACTCCGTCTTTTTGGGCGCACCCTTCCACACAGACAACTGCTTGCTGAAAAAGAAAAAGAGGTTTGGAATCAGTTCCTTTAAGCCAAATAGTCTCAGGATTCCTAGGAGCTTCTGCAAACATCCAAAACAGTGAAGCAAGTTCCTCAGGTAGGTAGAGAAATCAGTCATGCTTTCAGAAAACTCAACTACCAAGCTGGTTAACCTCACTGGGGAAGAATGGTTTCAGGGGAGGGGAGTCACAGGACTCTTGTTTCCAACATCAAATTTCCTCCCACCACCACCACCACACAGTCAGCTAACAGCCTGACCTCCAGCTAGGTAGCTCAGCAGCCATTTCCACTTTCCAGAGGAAAGAGAAGATTGTTTTTAAGAAAAAACACAGCCCTCAAACGCTACAGCAAATACTTCAACCCTTAATTTCTGTGGAGACAAAACAGAGCTCTGCACTAGGCAGAAAGGAACAAACTGCGTAAAAGAAGTCCTTTCCCTCTTAAAATATAGCAGATGAACACCATCATTTTGATTTTGCCAGTCTCACAGCCATACTTGAAGTTATTTCTATGCTGGGAAGACTTCACTTCAACAGAAATTCTAAGGAATGATTTTGTCCTCCTTACTGCAGACAGGTGTTTGCTATAGCTGAGAATCCTCTTTAATCCTCTGCTTGCAAATCACAGACAGAGGGTGGCATTTAACCCCATGTGGAAACGTTAGAGCGTGTTAACTGATGCATGACCTGCATGATGCATATCTTCCAAGCAAAACCTTGCCTAAAAGACAAAAGAATCTACAGGCGCTTTACTGTATGTGGTCAGATACTGGAACAAGCTTCCTTGGGAGGTCAGTGAAGCCCCATGCTTGTCTGTGTTCAAGTGGCACTTGGGCAACTGTCCTCAGTAACATGTTCATGAATAACCAAAAGATAAAGCAAGTCAGTCAGTTGGACTCGATTTCTGAAGGTCCCTTCCAAACTGAACAAATCTACTCCTTAGCGAATGCACACATGCATACATGCACACATTCATATAGCAGAATATCTGCCATGAATTGTGCTTGGGACTAGAGTACACTTACTTAAAGGAAAGTATCACTGACTCGATAGATACCATCCTAAACAATGAAATTAGGAGATGTTCTAGACGTTCCTCTGACAAGTTTGTTACCTGACCCAAAGTTTTTCATAACCTTAACAAAAAGGCTTGGTTTGAAGCTTTTGTTCCTGCAAAAGCAAAAACAATACCACAAACATCAAATCTTTTAACAGATTCCTTTACAGAGGAAAAATGCAAAGTTCACAATGTAAAAACTGATACACTTGAAACCCTCCAAGTCCGTTTGTAGCTGCTTCTCATAAAAACAGCTGGCACAAAGAAAAAATTAGGCAATCGGGTCATTTTTAGGATAAAGGGTATCCTTTTGACTACACGAAGATCCTCCTTCTACCAATCATTTCAACTAACTGCCTTTAAAAGCTGCAGAGAGCCCACTAAAGCAAAACACGGCGTTTCATTGGCAAATTATTTTCAAGGGCTGCAATAAAGGCTGCAATAGACTGCCTGAAGGTTTACACTGGGCTCCTTTGCCACCTTGATGCATTTAAGGCCAATGAAAAATGAATTTTTTTTTTCATTCTCCCTTCCTCACCCACACATTTGGTACAAGTGTACCCTGACACTCTGACAGCATGTTGGATTGCCTAAGGCAAGGATATTCTGTAGTGGGTTAGGAGAAACAAACTGCACAGTAACACCCTACAATTATGCAACCACCTCCTAGGGTCTGTTTTCTTATTCACATCTTACTAATAAGAACTGAGATTAGCAGAGTCCCTCTCACACAAGTGTAGCAGAAAATCCCAGACAGCTTTCCACCAAGGGCTCCCTACAGCCTTCCCTACAGGATTTAAAAAAGGCTTGGAAGAGGCCCAGCTAACTCATCTCCTTGGCCAAGGAAATACAATGGAAATGTGCAGCACCTTACCGTGACTTGATAAAAGAACCCTTTTTGATGCAACTGGTGGGGGTGCATGGCCATAAGACTGTACTTTAGATGGCACAAAGCATTCAAAGCAGTGACAGCATCTCTAAACACAGCAAGCAGCATGTTACACAACACTTGACAGAAATGTAGATCTTTACGCTCCAGGAATAACAAGCCAGCCATGGTGAACAGTGGCACCAAGACTCCTGGCTTTGCGGCCTGGAGCTCTAGTCAGCAACTCTGCACGTCTCAGTACATGCATGGAAAAATGAATGGACACACACACAGGAAGTTTTAGGAAGGACTGTTCTCTGGCAGTGACAAGGGAACAGTGTACAGAATTTTGGGTTACTGAGTTTTTTAATTTATTTATTTTTACACTTAAAGTCTTCTCTGCATAAGTTAGAAATATTCTACTAATCAGATAGCTGCAAAAAAAGTCCTCAGTCCCCTGAAGAGCTATTGTGCTAAATTCGTAGGCTAAATCCAGTCATTAAAATTGAAAATAGAAGGACATTGGTGCACAGCACTGTTCAGCATCACAACTGTTTGTCCTGTACTTACAAACCATCTCTGCTTCTGTCCCTCAAAGGCTAAAATTGCACCCTGCAGTTAGAAAACGAACTGACATTCAGGATCAGAAAAGTTAAGCCTTCAAAATTCTGACATACGGATATAAGAGTACGGTTCAAAACATAAAATTGCCAAAGGATTATTTGACCTGAATAGCCATACATCCTTCTGTATATTTATAATCCTTCCAAACAAGAGGTGGGGAAAAAAAGAAAAAAAAAACAGTGGAACAATTCATGTTATTTTTTTCATTTCTGGAATTATCCAAAACAGTACTGACAAAGGCTTCTAATCTCATCTAGTACTTGATCTAGCAGCTGACAGTCCTGCCTGTGGCAGGTGGGTTGGAACTTGGTGATCCTTCCAATCCAAGCGACTCTATGATTCTATGATAATTCAAATAAATAGGTGAAGGTGGAATACCTACTTAAAAATGGAACGTATATGGCTAAAGCACAGTTCTGAATAAGACCCATAAAAACCTCAAACTAAGCAAGCTCAAAGGAATTTACAATTATGTTTATCCTTTATAGGCATTCAAAAAGCGTTTTCTAACTATTTCCAATAGGTTAAAAAAAAAATCAGTTGTGATGCAAAACAGATTGTGGGGAGGAAGACAGATTTGCTTAATGTTAGAGAACATCATGTGTTTACAGCCCTGCCCTCCACCCCCAACAAACGCACATTTGAGCTATGAACAGGTGGACAAGGAGAAGTTGCCAGTGGAAATCACACACAGAATATGCAGAAGGCATCTTTTTTTTCCTTCCTTTTTTTTCCCCCTCCTTTTTTTCCCTATGCTAATTTGGGAAATAAAAGCTTCATCTTTTAGACTCCGGAATTAAATAAACTGATCCAAGATCCTCATTACTAGAAAGTTGTTACCCAAGAAAACCATGGAAAACCATAGTCAAAGTTTATCATTGCCTCTTGTGACCGCAAGGTGACCACACCCTTTACCTTGTCCCTGACACCTCAAGATGATACCTGGCCATGCTGTGCTCCTAACTTGACATTTAAGTGATGGAGGAAAGAGTTGGAGAAGTCATCAAAACATCAGTGGGGCAGCATGCCGCCTCTGCATGTCTTTCAGCGACCGAGAACATACATACTCTTCTTACTGCTGATTTATGATAAAGCAAATGTATATTTCAACTATTCTGTCAGATGATGAAGTTCTGTTTAATTAATTTCTGATCACTTTTAAAACAATACATTCCTGTGATTCACAGGAGCCCTGCTGGTCATGACAACTGGCACATATGCAAAAAGGAATTCTGAGAACCAGATCTATTTGCCTTAAAAATTATTTAAAAGCCATTTGGTCTAATACACTCTACTAGTGTATTAGACCCAGCAAGTCTATTTATAGCTTTTCAAACGTGTTTAAAGTTTTGTTCTAGTATGTTCAAGCCAGGATGCATCTAAGTTTGTGAAAGTTTCAGCAATGATTCCTGTTATAACAGGAGTAACACCTTAAACTTCTCAAGGCTGTGCCAGGTTCATCTCTTCTCAAGTTTTTAGCTACACCACTGAATTTTTAAATACAGCGTCCATAAATAATGAGTTCATAGATTGGGATCATTCCTCAATCAAGGTCTCCACAACCGGTAATGAAATAAAAATGTAAAATACGTATCAGTTGCATTAGCTTTGTATCAGTTGTCAATTGTTGCATGAACTAAAGGTTGCGGGAGACCATTTCAAAGTCAACATGGTAGCTTTATAGGCAGAAGAAGGGTCAGGATGGCAATGATGATAAAGCGGGAGGAAAGCAGAGTACAAGATATCATCCATTATTTTACTACCGTGGTACCCAAATGTCTCAGTGGAGTCCTAAGCTCCTGCCTGCTAAGTACTATACACACATACAGTAAAACCCCTTCTCCCCTGAACAATATATATTCAATACGTCTAAGGACAAAAAGACTATGAAAGAGGCAGCAGTGTTGTCCCTGCGGTGTTGGTGGCCAACCAGGGCAGGAGGAGGTGACAGGCCTTGTGCAAGGTCACATGAAAAATCAATGGCAACACCAGGAAGCAAGCACAGGTCGCTTGAATTGCTGTTTGGAGTCTACCACAAGGCCAACCCCTTCTCTAAAGTCCAGGCCAGCACTGCTAATTGCTATGGTAAGGTACTTCACGCATCCCTCTGAAACACTGCTTTCTGCAATCGCAGGTTGGTTATTCGACAAGAAAAAGGAAAGCGACCCTGCAAAAAATTAGTGCTTTAAAGCTGTTCTCTGCATCTCTCAGGATTTCAGGACCTAACTGATACATGAGGTAATCAAATGTCCCAGATACCGAGTGTGCAGAACATATGTCCCTTAAGGGATGTGAAACCTTCTGATAACCTCCCTTGTCAACACGCTTAGAAAAGTCCAAGCAGCACTCAAGACTCCTTAATTTTTAGCAACATTGCATGAAAGCAGGAAGAGCCCTATTTGCAGAGAAAATTTGGCACAAGTAATTAAACCCAGCAATCCACAACAGAAGCAGAAAGAAATCCAATCACAGTGCTCTCCGGAAAGGTTCATCTTGGCTCAGCAGCATGGCTCACTATAAGAGAAAAAGATTTCAGCCCGGCAGCATTCCCCCAGCTCTTAAGTGCAACGACCCATCTATGTTCTCTACTCCCATCAACTTCACAACTCTGTTCCCCTCTAAAATAACAGAATAACAGCAAGCCCTTATCATATATGAATTTGAAAATCAACACAAACTCAGTTAAAGTCTTACCTGCTGCAAGCATGTTCTGCTCTAAATGGTAAGATTTAAGCAACACTTCAGTAACAGTTCCCTGCACTAACCGTAAATTAATTTGGTGTTTTATTTATTTTGGTAAAATAGTTTTTCAGACCTAAATCTCTTTTGTCTCTTTGGATCATCATAGCAAAGAATAAATACCATCATTTTGCTTTTCCATCAATCAAAGCTCTTTATCAGAGGCTAAGAGTTCATCCATTAATGGGATAAGGATTCATAATCTATCAAGAATATATGCCAACATCTAATCATTAGTTTCTCTGCAAGCCTATACATTATTTACTTTTGACATAACAGATTAGACAGCATTTTTTTTTTTTTAAATCAGACTATTGAAATCTGCTCTTGAACAGAAGAAAATGGCAAAAGAGGAGAATAGTGTTTAATACAAGAAAACCAGAGGGTCTATATCAACTCCTTGACTGAGATAAATCAACACAGCTACTGACCTATTTTCAGTGGTGCTAAGCTAATTTACATCAGCTGAACACTGGGCCCATCATCAATAGATTTGGAAATGAGCAAGTAGATGCAAAGACTCATTTGGCCTCAAAAGAATGACAGCAAGAGGATATTCAGAGGGTTTCTTACTGAGGGTTTGATCTTTATGGCCCTTCTGATGAGTACCTGGCTTCTCCACAGAGTTGGTGAATCAAGTCTTCATGGATATTACAGCACAGGGCTCTTCCAAAGCACGATTCCCAGGACAGAATAAGTGTGGGCTTTGCACCTAGGTGATTTCCACGTGTATTCCCAATGACATGACATGCTTTTCTCCTCTCATTCAGCTTACCCATCCACAACTGGAGCACCCATCTTGCCAAGTTTTAGCCCAGAAAGGAGTTGCAACTTGGATCTTTGAAGTTGATTTAAGCAGACAAGCTGTACGAATCACACTTGAAGCTCATCAAACACAGAATTTTATTGTATGGGTATCTGGTCTTGAATTGAGGCTGTATGGACACGTACAATATGTAAGCGGCAGCTGCACTAGTAATGTTAAAATTCTACTACAAAACCTTCATGTCCTGCAGCCCATGTCCTTGAATGGACTGGAACACTCTTTCGGATGCTCAGAGTTGCTTGGTTCATTACGCTGTCTTGTGCTGGCTGTGCAGCCACTGACACAGAGCAGACCTGTTTGTTTTTATACTTCTGGAAAAGAGAAGATAATCCAGACTCAAGTAAAAAGATAACTTACATATTTAAACAGCTACACATATTTCCAGCCTATTTCAGGAGCACAGGGAAGATAATAAGGAGCTCCACTTTCCAGGCTTACCATGCTAAGAGGATAAAAAGAGAACTCTTTTTAATGCTTGTGCCCAGATAGTAGAGCATTATGGCTTGGATTCACAAAGGGATTTAGGACTCTAAGTCCCAATGAAATCAGGAAATGAATGGGACTTAGGCTCCTAAGGGCCTTTGTGAGTTCTGGTCTAAGTGCCTTCTCCTTTTGAAGCCAATGGGAACAATGCCACAGCATTAAGCAAGGGCAGAGCCTGCCCACAAAGCTTTAACTCTATTAAAAGACTAGAGGTTATCTTGTGACAAACAGGCACAACACACTTGGTGAAGAGTCTCCAGCTTGAATACCTTTAAAGCTCCCACTACACGACATGAAACTGAGCTGAAGCATAGTCCATACCTGTCAATGGGACATTTGCAGTGAATTAAGATCTCAGTCCAGTCCCTGGAGTCAGGCAAAGGAGTTGCCACCAGAAAGAGAAACAGGGCAGTTAACAAGCCATGCATTATTACTGTATAACACTATCACAGTGCCCAAAGCACAAGGTATAGTTTCACCTGTGAGCCTTACTTTGCTCTTCTGTAGTTAAAACTTGACACCCCATGGCCCACACTAACTTTTCAAATGTTCTGTGAGGTAAATACAGTTTTGATACTTGTACTTTTTTCATTATTGCTATTTTAAATACATATTAATAAAGACTGGTGGTTTGCAGTCCTGTAGGAAAATAACTGCGTTTCCCAAGTTAAGTATTATCAGCAGAGCTAAAATTTCCACATCAGTAAGGTGAGGAAAAAAAATATGCCACACTTTCTGTAGTCCTGTACAAAGGTTAAAAGAAAAAGTGTCTAACAAAGAATCAAATATTTAAATATTAACCACTGTTAAATCCCTCATTATGCTTACATTAAATGTCCCCTTTCCTTATACAGACCCCAAAAGCTTCTTCATGATGTAGGACTAGTGTATCCATAGATTGAATAAAAACCACATTTGTATGGCAAACACCGCTCTAACCAGGCACTTGAAGGATTCATCTCGCCTGTCCCAAGGCAATGCATATGGGCTTACACGTAAAGCACTCGGCCGTCTGCAGCACTTCCCTGTTCTGCCTTGACCCGCACACAGACAAGAGGACCATGAACATGTTTCTCATGTCATAGCGTTTTTGACAAATTGTCTTTCCTTAAAATCAGCCCTGAAATCGTCCAGTGCACGCTGCAGACAATTTGACACAAAGTCAGAAAAGATTCATGTATCGCTGCAGCAATGCTATTCAAACTCCCTGTGAATGCAGCTGAAGCTGCATCTGCTTCTTCTCTACCTAGTCAGGAGGAGGAAGGAAAAAAAAGAAAAGAAAAAAGGAATCAATAAACACCAGCACTTCATCTCTGCTCAATTTAGCCCTTTCTGGGAGCATGGGTAATTCCTGATGGCAATTGTCCAAAGTGTCCAAATTCAGACAGTCTGATAGCCCTTTCAGTCAGGTCAGTCCTAGTGGAGACAATAATCAGGCCTCCCACGATGAATTTCATTCACAGGGCGGTGCTGATTATGGAGTGGGTCGAATCATTGCACGGTATTGACCAGAGATCAATTTTTACCTTGAGGTATTGTGGAGAACATACAGTACACAGCTAAACTAAAGCAGGGAGTACGAATTCAATAAGTCTACCCAACCATGTCAAATAAAAGCTTGCACAGATAGATGCCACAATTTTTATCCCCGGAAGCCTGTGTTTTTAGAGCTACACGCCACGATGAAACACAGCCCCTGAGGAACCATATTTCGTCATTAAGTTTTGCTGCATCATTAAAACTACCATTTATTCCTCCACCCCAAACTTCCTTCAGGTGATGCATTTTGCATTAAAAAGACAATTTGCCTGAAAGGTTGTTCCTTTGATCCCATCTGTCCCAAATTAAAGTTCTCCTAACAAGGTAGCAACTGTTGTCCTGCTGCAGGTAAGTTGTTTCCTAGTACTTCCCCCACAGCTCAGTCCCAGCACCCAAAGACAACAGACATGAAAAGTGCTGCTTGATGGCAGCAAAATGAAGACAATAAATATCATGAAACTGTGGGCCATCAGACCCATGCACCAGCCCAAAGCACTGCCTTCACAACTGAAAGCCTACAGTGATGCGTGCAAAGATGACTTTGTGTGGGGCCATTTTTCAGAATCACAGTAGTGAAGGTCCTAATCTCCTAGGGAATAAGAGGTCTTGATGGTCTTTTAACAAGGATTTTTCAACGCATCAATTATTTACAGAAACTGTTTCACAATTTCCACGGTTTGAAGAATGTTAATGCAACATATCTTTTAAAAACAAACTTGAAAATAGCAAATAGAAATATCAAATATAATAACATGAAATGCAAATTCAGCAACAACACAACTGCTTGCAATGTCACTAAATAAAACTGCCTAACAGGATGCAGCATAGCAAAGAGGCACAGATCTCCAAACATCTGCCTCCCCACCCAAAGATCCAGCCTGTACACATAAACCAAGAGAAACTCTCAGCTCTGGCAAGTGCAATTCTGATCCTTCACAAATCAACAGCTGTACTGACTTTACCTCCCACATCTTCATACAGAAAGCAGGAGCTTAATGCACATGGTAACATTTCAGTGTTTTGCATAAGATCCTGCTGTTTCTCTTTATTCTCTAATTTTCTGTTTGCTTCTAGTATTCCTTAAGCTTATAGAGGTATTTAAGTCCTCTTACTTATACACAATTTTTTTCCAACTGGAACCGTTCTCTGCAGTCTTCCTCTACCTTTAGTAAGTTAAATGCCAAATCAAACCTAGTTTAGTCATCAGCGATCAATGGGTAAAGAAATAAAATTACAGTTTTGCCTATTTTTCAACTAGCCACGAAATACAGTAAGACAAGGACCAAAGTAAAATCACCATGACAGAAAGCAAAAACTGCACTCAACACTTGAAGAAAGACAGCGAATTCAGCCCTCAGAGACTCAGCTCACAGATACCTCATCTACATAACTCCCCAGATAATGATGCAACACTAATGAATGATGCAATGCTAACGGAGTGAAGTATTATATAGTGCTTCTGAGTTGCAAACAAGGGATTGGTATCCTGCAGTGATAGAAAATTACTGCTGGATGATACAGCCTGCAAACTTCAGTTGTATTGCATTTTCCTTTTCTTCTCCTTTAAAGCAGACTGCTATACAGTAGACTATAACACGTAGACACCAAGATCAGAGGTCTCTTTCTTATTATTCTGATATTGTATTGGTAGAAGCGTATCAAATGAATTAAGGAACTTCACAGTGGCTTAGAAGTAGAAATAATTCTAATTTAATAAAAATATACAGAAAAAGACATGGCCTGAAGCTTTGTAAATCACTGAATTCCTATTAATACAAAAATATGAAATGAGAACTTTTCCTGCTAGGTTTATAAGATACCTTCCCTCTTCCTGAGGGGAGAAGGGATAAGGTGTTCATTTTTCCCTAGTGTTAGCCAACTACAACAGACTTCTATAAAGATGTTTCTGTGCCTTAGTTTCCAGTTCTTCCATCTACGGTGCTTTATACAACGGAACAGCACTTTCAAATGGCCTAATATTCCCCTAATATTGTAATGAGCCACA